>JH720015.1:450412-478996 GCA_000231845.2 Tetrahymena malaccensis 436 | reverse complement strand
CCAACCCCAACCCCAACCCCAACCCCAACCCCATAAATTTTAATTATAATTATTCATTTCTATATTTATTTTATTTGTATTTTTCAATTATTATTGGTTAAGTTATCTACTTAGAGTAATAAAATAATTTATTTTTTAAGGTACTTCAGGTCATGATTTTAGATTTTATTTGAATAAAAAGGAAATAAATTTGTTAAAGTAGAAAGATTTGTAAATTTTATTTAATTAATAAAAATAAAATTGGGGAGATACATTTATTTTGGTAACTTATATTTGTAATTTATTTATCTGCTATTTAAATTCATTTAATTAAGATAATTTTAGTTTACTTGAAAAATTGTTTGAATAAAGCTCAACATAAATTTATGATTTGTAATAAAATTATTATGAGAAAAATGATTTATTTTAATTATTAAAAATTCAATTTAAAAAGTAAAAGTTCAAAATAAAATTAATTTAAATTGATATAAATACGAAATTACAATTTAATTATATAAATATGAGAAATTTATTTATTTACTTTATATTATTAAGATTATTCATTTAACAAAATTTATTTGCTAAAAATTATTATAATCTGGAAAATTAGTTAATGCTATCGATATTGGTAAAGCTATTATAAGAAGGAGTAAGTAGTTTAAGAAGATAGATTTTAATTTTTATAGAAAAATAAAAGAGTTGATGTGAGTAATTAGGAGATGTTACTTGAAATCAGATTTTAAAGTTTTGGTAGTAGTAAAATAGATTTTCTTATTATGAACTATATTTTGGCTGAGATTGAGGTTACTGATAAGGAGAGAAATTAGGATTTGCTTGATTTCTTTATAGTAAATGTTAATTTTTTTAGCAATTAAATTATTGTTGTTGATTATTTTGTATATAGTTCTGTTGCTGCTGCTCTGCTTGTTAACTTAAGTTTTCGAATCCATTTAAAAATCTTTGATTTTAGCTATTGTTATTTTATTTACCTTACTCAAAGATTTTTATTCTTGATGAGTTTACATTAGGAGTTTAATAGTTGTTAAATTAATTGTTAGTGTAATTGTTTTGATTAATATAATTAACTTCTTAGTTATCATTACTGGTGTTGTTCTTGCTTTGGGTAATGTTGCTTATGAGTTGTGTTTAGTTATGATAAAAGGACTGCATGCTTGAGTTGCTTTCATTACTGAAGTTTCTTTACCTACTATTATTTTAAGGGGTTGCTATTACTATTGGCTATTGAGGAGGTTATTTTATCAATGAAATAGGCTATATTCTTTTAATTTCAGGCGGTGTTTATTAAGCAATTGTTAAGTTTTAAGAAACTTAAGATTTTTACTTTTACATTCCATAATAAATTTATTAATTAAGATTTTTTTAGGAAGGTTTTATTAGGGTTTCTAAAATACTAACAGGGAATTAATTCAATTAATGCCTTTAGTTTGGTTAAGTTTAATTTTGATTACTAATAGGAGTATTATCAGGAATTAATGATGTGTTTATTGAGGTATTTCTATATTCTGTATTAGCTGAGTTTTCTCTCAAACCACTTATATTTTAAGCATTTGATGAGCAAGTGGAAGTATTGATGTGTTAGCTCATAATTTTTGGCCTATTTATATCTTCGAATATTTTATGTCTTCTCCCTTATCTTTAGCTAGAGTAATTCACATCTAAATTTTTATTTGTAATTTACTATAACCCACTTATATTTAAATTAGGGACATTACTTAACTTGCTAGAATCATCGAGCTTCAAAAAAGAAGATTAGAATCCACTAATTGGTTAAAAATTCAATACAGGAGATTAGCTTGATGAATTTTACTGCCTAGTAAATGAATTTTAAATTTAAGGAATTTGTTGAAGATTTAGTTTTTCGTTAAAAGCTTTTGTATTTTAGAAGTTTGTTGAATTCTTTTAAATTATTTATTGCTATATTTACTCAAAATGTGGAGAACTTTGAGGTTTTTAACGATATTGTTAATCAAAATTATTTTTTGGTAATTGTTCTAATAAATTAACATTAGTGTTAATATTGCTATTCAACAGTGATTGTTGTTTTTAGTTGTTTACATCTAGATTAATTTATTAGTTGCTATTTGGATTGATTGGATAGCTTTAGTTATAGTCAGACTTTTTAAGGGGAGATTATTATATATATTAGCTGCGATTATTTTGACTATTAGTGATGCTATGATTAGAGGGAATCTGTAAAAGAGAAAAATTAGATATACATTCTTATTGGTTAACTTTAGTACTTTATTCTTAATTATATTTATTTTTGCTGCTAACAGTTTCTACATTAAATATATCATTTGAATTGTCCTACTCAGATGAATATTTTTTTCTTTTTTCTGTAGTTTGCTATATTGACTATATTTTTTCAGTTTTACAAGGGGTTTCTTCAAGATATTACTAAATATTATTGTTATTAGCTGAATTTATATTTTCAGGCAGTTTTTTAATTGTTAATTAATCCTCCTCTCTAATTTATGGCTGTTGTTGTTGTTATTATTATTATTTTTTATCTGTAGCTATTTATTGTTTTGAGTTTGATAATTTTTGGTATTATGAGTAATTGATCCATTGAGGGATTATTTTATTGTTGTTGCAGTTTACAGCTGAGTTATTTATTTTATTATTTGATATTTATTGATTTTATTAACTATTAAGCATTGAATAATCTATCTCTTTATTATCCTCAGAAATTTAAACATTATTTTTTGCATTTTATTTAGAGTTGTTAAAATTATTTTATTCACTTTTATTTGAGCTGTTATTATTTAATTTGTTTCTATTACTACTGCTGTAATTGTAAACTTCATCTAAATTATTTTGATTATTATTTTATTCTGAAAGCTAAAGCCTTGGCACTTTAATATCTTTTTGAGAAGGCTAATTTAATTATTTTTGCTGTTTATCAAAGTCTGTATTTATTAATTCTTATTTTATAGCAAAGCTGTCATTTATCAATTCATTTAATTGGTTAGCTTGTTTTCTTGAAGTATTTGGTTAGCTTTAATTAATCTTAGAAATTTTCTCTTCAATAATACTATTTTGATTTTTGATGATTATATTTGATCCGTTTTAGCTAGAATCATCTTCAGATGTATACCTATTGGCAGATTTTGAATTTTAGCGAGAATGTCCCTATTATACATTAGGTGAAGCTTACCTATTTTTTATTTGTTTGAATTTAGAATGTCTGCAGAATCTATTTTAATCATCTTATTCTTTTTCTTATTATTAATATTCAATATTAGAGCCTCTAGGAGAAACTAATATTTACTCCTTTTGTGTTTTTTAAATTGCCTTTAAAGAAAAATTTTACTCTGATAGAGCCTTCGAAATATTTTTAATAAAGCTATTTTTATTTATTGAGTCCTTAAAATTATTAGGATTTAAAAATTAATCTTTTGCAAAATGCAATACTTATTAATCATCATTTTCTATATCATCTGATGATGAATTTATATCTTGAGGTTCTTTTGTATTTGAACTTTATGGGCGTTTAGTATCTTACTAATTTTAGTAATGCTTTCTTGAAGAATTCTATTGCGAGTTACATCCTTTATGAGTTGAAGATTTAGAGCCTGCTTAGTTGAAAAAATTATTAATTCTCCCCACACCATAATTTATATTTGTGTTATTTGTTACAGAATTATCTTCTGAGATAGATGTATTTATAATTTAAACATTTATATTATTTTAAATGTTGAAATTATTAGGAGATTAACTACAATTAATTCCAAAATATTGAAAATAGGACGGAATATAATTATTATTCTATTACTATTATTGTTATTATTTTGAATTTTGTTACCCAAAATTATTTTAACTATCATTAGAGCTACTATCCTTTTCAATAAAAGTTTTTTAGTAGCTGCTTTTTTCTATGAATGTTTGGAAATTTTATTCAGCTTAAGAAGAATCACTTGAGCTTTTATTTTAATTTTGAACCTATAATTGCTATTCTTGTGAATTAAAAAGCAGCTAATTCCTATAATAAGAATAGTTGATACTAGAATTAGATCCTGAGTAGCTACTATTACTAATCTCATTTTTCAGATTAGCAATTTTGTATTATTAAAGTGCATTTTTTCTTCTTTCATACAAACTTTTTCTTTCGTATTCTAAGTTTTCTTTATGAATTTTAAAGAAATCGTGATTTAAAAGCTATTCTGCACTCCATCTTTCTTCAGGATTAATCTGTAAGCAATGAGAAAGAAAGTTATTAAGCTCATCTGAAAATTATTAAGGATCTTAAAAATTAACTATCGGGTTTTGCTTTATCATTTTCATTGCTGAAGTTGGGCGGAGGTCTCCATAAGGAGGCATTCCTTCAGCCATTTCTATAATGCATATACCAAGTGCCCAAATATCTACCTTATTTGTGTACTTTTGTTTATTAAGTTATTCAGGTGATAACCAGTAAGGGCTTCCAACAAATGTATCTGCATCCGACTATCAATAAAATAATTTCTCAAAATTCAATACTTAAAAATATTAACATATATATTTAAATGTAAATTTAACTCTTGAATGTAGAAACGATAATTTAAAAATTATTTTACCTTGCATGAAGCTACTCCAAAATCAGAAAGTTTAGCTTCTCCTTCATTGTTTAGTAATATATTTGCGCTCTTAAGGTCTCTATGCATTCTGTGATTTTTATGCAAATAATCTAACCCTTAGAGTACATTATCTAAAATACAAGCTATTTCAGCTTCAAAGAATGTTTGCCCAGTGATATTAATTACATCTGCTAGTGATCCCATGTTACAAAATTCTATCACAAGCCAAATTTCTTTATTTTTAGCGTCTATGTATTTATCATAAAGTTTAACGATGTACTTACAGTCCATATCGCTTAAAGTAGTTTCTTCATTTAAGTGACTATTTAAGTCGCTGTTAATTTTTAGTATTTTTATGGCTACAATCTTATCAGTAAATTTATCTATTGCTTGATAAACCACTCCAAATGCTCCCTAACCTATTTTATAAAATTATATTAGTATATTAGCAAAACATATAAATGCGTAATAGTTAATTTGGTCTTAAACTAAATAAATTGCAAATATAATTAAGAAAAGGTTTTAAACAATTTTAGTACCTATTTTATAAACTTTTTCATAACGCTCTTGAGGATTGAGCTTATAATCTGCAAAAATATCATTATTTTTTTTGATTTGCAGCTAAGACTACTGTGATGCCATAGTAAAAGTAAAATTATAAAGAATAAAATGTGGTTAAGCTGATGTTTATTTTCTATTCTTATTTCTACCTTAATATGAGTAAATAATTAATTAATTATGTGTGTGTTTTAATATACCAAACTAAGAATAATAATTGTTAGTATTTTTTTGATTGCAATGAATGATCATTAATCAACACTTTCTTATTTAATGATTGTCATAAATAAAAAAATACTTATTCTTCAAAGAATTTCTCAAAATAAATACATGCATACACTTCTTATTTTGCAATATAATTAAATAATTAATTACCCTTTTATTAATTCTAATTTGATTCTCCGATCAAATAAAAAACACTTGAAAACACTGCCAATCAATATCCTTAGCATTTCTACTTTTTTTTTACAAAATCCTTTATTAATTTTTAAAATTATCAAACCTCATCTCAAGCATATAATCCAACTTCTCCTCCCTGCGATAATTATAATAAATCTGATAAAATTTATATTTTATTTATCATTTATTTATTTACTTTTAAGGAGATATAATTTCTAATTAAATGCAATATCCATCCATTTCAAAAGCTAATTTTCTATATTATTTTTAGAATATATTTAATTAATCTTTTTTGTTATTATCAGCAAAAAATTAAATAAATGCTTAAAAGCTATTTCATAATAAATAATTTATCAAAACCATCAATTAAATCTTCATCTTACTAATATTAATAGAATTAACTAATTGAAACGATATCATTTTTATAATTTAAAAAAGATTATCAATAAAAAAACGAATTTTGATTTTAATAATCATAAAATATTATTTAAATTAAATTAAAGTAAACTTTTAAACTCGAATTAAATTTCAATTTAAATTTTAAGAAAATTATCTAATTGTTTTATTTCTTAATATTAACAATAAATTGAAATTTATTTTAATAATAAATTCTTAGAATTTTAATTATATTATCAATTATTTAAATATTTCCTAATATCTGAATGCTATAATAAGATTATTAAATATTTATTTTGTCAATTATTTTATAGTTATTAAAAATTGAATCAAGGCATTAATATTATTATATTTCAGTTGATTTTCGTCTGAGATATTATTTAAAAGCACAATAAAATACATATTCAACCTGAAATTAAAAAAGGATAATAAAAATAAATAATGAAGAGTAAATTAGAATATGATATTAGATTGAGATAAAAATTATTGATCAAATAATTGAAGAAGCAATATTAATAAATAACATCATTAGAAAATATTTTAATATTAAAAAGCAAGCATAAATAAAAAATTTAAATAATTTCTATTATAATAGGATAATCTTTGAACTTCTATTAAAAATAATATTTTTATGAGTGTTAAAAATAAAAATTAATTTAATATTTCTAATATTATTTTTAATAGATTTGTTTTCTTAATAAAACCTCACATTATTATTTAGATTTTATAATATATTTATTATATTTCATAAATTTGATATTATTTAATATATTAATTTTCTTGAAAAATAATAAATACAAAATAATGATTTTTTAAAGATTCTAATAGTTAAGAAATTAATAAATTTGCTAATTGAAAAAGGAATCTTTGCTCAAGATATTTCGTATATTATAAATAATAAATAATTGGTACACCATCAATTTATAAATCATTAAGTATAAGTGAAGTTTATATTTTAAAGTATTAACAAAAAAATAAAAGAAACCACGAAATTATTAATATTATTATTGTTATTAGCCTTAGAATTTTCAAATTAATCTAAAAAGTTTTATAAATAAAATACTTTGCTTTTAAGCTTGGCAAATTAAATGAATGAGAACACCATTAGATTTATTGTAATATAAATTCATATTGAATAAATTATTTAAACCATCTTTTATTAGGACATAGAATAAATAATTTAAAGATCTCCAAGCGAAAGAGATGTTGAAGAAATATAACAATTAGGACAATATATGAGAAAGAATTTTTAGATTTTTGAATGCAGCAGTGATGAAATTATATCAAGCTACTTAGAAAAGGAATGTCTAAAGTAATTTAATCTCAAGGATATTATTCAAAAAATATGTAAGCTATATTTTTTTATTTACAAAAAAACAATTATATTTTTTAAACAGATACAATGTGTTATTCATTCTATTGCATAGCAGAAGGATAAGTAGGGTTATATATTAAAACTTTGGGAGAAAAATCTTAAATGAATTTGGTGAAAGTTATTGAATAAGGAGAATATTTTGGAACATACAACTTGATTCAGAACAGCCCTTAGACAATGCAATCTATTTGTGAATCAACACAAGCAACTTTGATTGAAATATCAAAAGATTTTTTTGACAAATAACTAAAAGAAAATGAAGAAAAAATTATTGCCTAAGGCATCAACTAATTCAAAAAGATGCCTCTTTTTAAAAACCATCCTTATTACATCTTAAAAAACATTTATTTAAGTTCATTTGAAGTTAAGTTAGTTAAAAATAATTATGTCTTCAAAGAAAATGATGATATTCATGCTATTTATGTTATTAAAAAGGGAGATTTTTCTGTAAAATATTCTATTTAAATATAACCATTAATTTATTAAAAATCTTTATTATGATTTTAGATCTATAAAAGCTTTGATTGGGACTAAAAGTAAAGTAATCAGATTTATCTTAAAAAGCCATCATTCTATAAATAAGTGAAGGTATCTCCATTTTTATTCTATAAATATCTTCCAATTTCCACAAATAGAGCAAATAAAATAAATTTAAATTGCTATTTCTATAATAAAACAATTAATTAATATTTTTATATCTACTCCAACTATTAATATTTATAATTTTATAATTTTATTGTAAATTAAAATTTTTATAAATTATTTATAAAAGCTTTCTGTAATGGTTGAAGGGTAGATTTTTGGTGAAGAAGATTTAGTTTAGGGAAAGTAAAATAGATCTTATACTGCAATATGTGATAGCAGCGAAGGAGAGTTATATGTAATAAGAAGCCAAGTTTTCTAATAAAAAATATACAATAATAACTTTTCTAAAAGAACTATTTAGGAGTTATTGAAGTAAAAAAATACTCTCTTTAGTGAAAGAATGGAAACAATTTAAAAACAATATATTGAAAAATAAAGTCCTTAATATTGTAAAACTTAGCCTGACAAAGAAGATGGAGAGAAAACTGTTCAAGCTGTGAATCCTATTTTTGCTGCTAAAGAATCTAGTGAAAAAAATTTACCTTAGTAGTAAAGAGTTCAAACTGCATCTTCTAACATGAGTAGAACTTCTAGAGGACAGTTTTATTCTCCTGTCAAAGTGGCTGGTGAGTATGAGAAAATAATGGAAAGAAGGATGTCACCTTTCAAATAATTAGAAAACAGCTTATTTGGAAACAAAGAAGATCTAATTTATGAAAGCAGAAATTTTGATAATAAAATTTTAAAAATCATAGGTAATTCAACATCGCCTAAACAACAAACACCTCCTAAACCTCAAACTGATATGTTTTCTATTGAGATAGATGAAAAATAAAAAATTCTACTTAAGCAAAAGTAGCAGTAGTATTATTAGTATAAAAATTATTTGAAGAATTTTGAAAGTGATAAACTAAATGAGCTTCTAAAAAAGAGCGGTTACAAAATGATTGATAAAAACACAGTTGAAAAAAAGTAAGGAGTTGAGTACGATTTTATCAAAATCAGACCTTCGTTAAGATTGAAAAGCCTGGATAACAATTTTTAATATTTTTATGGTCCAGATTAGTAGCCAAGCTTTAATAATTTTTCAAACGGCGCTATAAGTAATGCAAGCAGTAAATAAAGAGTATCTAACTTAAATGATTAATTTTAGATTAAAATTCAACAAAATGGAAGCAATGATTAGTTTGAAAATGATTACATTTAATATCAAAGTTAATTAAAGGACTATTAAGAAGATGGATAAACTCCTATACTTGAAGAATAACTGCATAATGATTATTAATTAACATAAATGTATGGAAGCTATAATATAAAAAACTAAGATGTAGCTAGCTTATAGTAATAGCAACCTAGTTAGCCTATTGTTTATAATCGATTTTAAGCTCAGAGAGGATAGCTCATAAAGCAAGATAATAACGATTTTGAAAGCAATAATATGATTTTAGAAATAGATCCAAATTATGATGGAGAAATACAAATTAACACTCTTTTTCATAATGATGCATTGAAAAATAAAAATATTGTTCCTGATCCAAATATAAATTATGTAATTACAGAAATTGAAGAAGAAGATAGGGTAAGCACTCAGTAATCTAATTAAAGAAAGTTAAAAACTGAATCATATTCCAGCAATTATTAACAAGATTAATTGTTTTAATAATCAACAAGACAAAACACTCTTTCTCCTGCAAGAGGAGAAAAATCATTGCTACTTGATAATTTTGAAAGTAGTTTTGTTCATAAGGAAGACTGGTATTTATCTAATTAAAAAATTTAATATACAAATAAAAGTGATACTCAAAATTACATAAATGATATTTAAATTAATTAAGGAATAAATCTCAATAGATCTTTCAACACAGTGGATAATAACTAAATTTTAATGTAAAAGCGTAATAATTATAATTTTAGAAGTTAATCTACAAGAAAGCAAAGAAGCCCACTTAAAAAAAATTAATATAACTAGATTTAACCTATTTACAATAAAGAATATATAAACTAGTAATTAAAAAAATTCACTCTCTCAAATAATAATCAAAAAAATGATGACTACTTAGTCCCCAACTTAACAGATTCTTTTAGAAAATATAACGGATATAAATTACCTTCTGTAAGCTAAGGATAATCAAGAAAAAATTCTCCACCACTCTCTCCATTAACCAAATCAAGAGATGAATAACGAATATTTTCATTTAAGTAAGACCTAAAAAAAAACATTTTTTTAAAACTTCATTTAAATAGTTATGAATAAAATTTAAATACTGACTTTAATTAAGCTATGACTGTGAAAAAAATATAAAAGTAAAAAAATAATCTTTTTTGAAATTTATTAGATAAATGTATGATAATATTAAAAACTATAAAAATAAAAAAATTACTAAAAAGTACATGTAAATAAGATATAATATAAAATTATGTTAATATTCTGTTATATAGTTTCATCATAGATTACTCAAAAAGTAATATTTTATAATTCTTTTATAATTTTATTATACTCTGCATATTTTATTTTAGTGTTTAAGTTTAATCAATCTTTAATATCAAAAAAATTAAAATTAAAGAATTTATTTTATCAATTTTGAGTTGTCTACTTTTTAACTAATGCTGAAGACATATTTCTAGATAATTCTAAAGCTTTAGAGAAAATAAATGAATCTTTTAATAATTTAAAAAATATGTTATTTAAAATTTGAATAGTAATAATAATAATTTACCATTTTCATTGCATTATTAGTTTGTTGGACTGGCGAAATTGCTTCTTTAATAACTCATATCTTAAAATATTGAATTTGTAGAAATATCTTATGGATTTATTTTTTAGTTTATCTTTTTGGATTAAAATATATTTCTACTGAAAAATGAGCTTTGCTTTTAAGAACAATTTAAACTTTTTTTTAATTTTAAATTTTAAGACTCTCTTCTGATTTCCTTTTATCTTTATGCTAATTGTTAAAGTATTTGGTATCTATTTTATTTTATTAAATAGCGAACTTTTTTTTATATTAGAACCCATTTTCTTTGTGCTTTAAATTGAAGAGGGCTCAGAATAATGATATTAGATGTGAAATAAGATGGAATTTTTTATTTATATTTTACAAGCAGCTTATGGTACCATTATCTTTCAGTTACATCTGAAGGAATTTTAATAACAATTATCTTGCTTAAATTATAAGTTATAAAGGTAATATTTATTGTAAAAATAGATATGATAGTAAAAATTTCCCAAGCTGCATTACTTATTATATTTAAATATGTTGATAGAGAGATGCATAAAATTTACAGTATAGTGGCTATCAGATCAACATTATTTAATTTTTTATTTATATAAGGTTAGTTCTTCTTTGACAAAAGATAGTAAATTGACAAAATGAAAATGGAAATGAATGACTTTTAACCAGTGTTTTCAAACAGGTTATTTAAAAAGATCAAAGATTTTTAAGAAGTTTTAATTATTTCCCAATAATATTTTTCTTTTCTATATTCATAAAATAAAATACCATATTCCTTTATAGTTTTTATTGAGTACAGATTATTTTTTTACTTATTAATTTTTATAAAGAAAAATATAGGGAAAAATATATACAGCAATAGCAATGAAGGAATTATAATATAGAAAATAACCTGCATGTGATCATCTCCATAGCATAAAAATTATTTATCAGTAGTGACATATGAATAGTTTCCCAATTGTGTGCAACTTAATTAAAGAATTAAATAATTTATTATAGTTGGTGAAAAAAATAACCATAAAAATATCAAAGAACATTTTAAATCATATTTTAGAATAATAGGTGACTCATTCTTCTCTCTAGCTTAAAAAATATAGTAGCATAATACAATCATAATAATCAAAGGAATAGTTAATCTTACAAGTGCTCTTCTTATTAAAATATTTCCTAAATTTATTCTCTCATCAATAATTAAACAATCTATTGACATCCTAATTAATTTTTTTATTTTAATTATTTAAAAAAAAATAAAAAATAACTTGTTGTGCTTTAATAATAACTTTTGAAGAAAATTTTATATTTGTATTTTATATATTGTTTAAAATTAAGTTACACAGAAATTGAAGATGGATCTCCAAAGATTGTAACTGAATTTTTTAAATAGCTGGAATAATTAGCTATCTAAAAAATTACCTAAATAATTTAAATGTAATTTATTAATATTTTTGTTTAAATTGCATTTTCATCAGCCAAAAGCGATTTTCCCACACAAAGAAACCTTAATTGTTTGATGTAGTAAAGCAAACATTTTTTAGTATTTGAAGAACTAATCTTATTAAAAGAATATGCTATATAAGAAAATTAAAATGATATCAAGAATATAGTTAAAATGTAATTTTTAAAGTTATCTTAGCATTTTGTGCACTTAAAATTTTGATCTTAAGCAAACCTTTCATCCCAAAGCTCTTAGTTTATATCACAGCTTTCACAGAGAGGGCCTAAATGACCTTCTAAGCATATAGATTTCTCAAATAATTCTATCATTTTAAATTTGAAATTATTTTAGAAAAAGTTGTAAATTTTACATTTATTCATTTGAGATGTTATATTATACTAATCTTAATTGGTTTATTATATGCAATTTAATTGATTAGAACAAGGAAATATCCTATCATCATCTGGGGAAGGTCTCCAAAATCCATTTTTTAATAAAATAGTATTTTTCTCACAATAAACTGCCTGAGTCGGGCAACCTTAACACTAACTATCTGAACTATTTGAAAAGTGATAAGTGAAAGAATATGTACCTATTTTTAATGAGAAAATTTTATTTTTTTACTAATTATTATTTTTAAATTTTTTAATTTTATAACTTAAATTAATTTATAAAACTTCTTCCTTCCTTTTTATTTTTTTTCATAAAAAAATTTTAAAAAATTATTTTTTAATTTGTTCATCATGGAATAGGGTAAATTAATAATAAATTTTTTATAATTCTCTATTAACTTTATAATATTTCATTCTTATTATTTACAAATATAGAGAAATTTTTATTTATATTATTTGTATAAATGATAAATACCTAAAGGGCAAACATAGCATTAAATCAAGTTTAATTATTGCTTGGGAATCTAACCTACACTGCAAGGGAGAAATAAAATCTTAAATTCTTTCTAAATTGTGATCAATGTAAAATTATTAGAATTTTTATTATAAAAAGGGACTGAAGAGAGTAGTTTTATTTTAAAAGATTATGTTGTCTAAGGAACTGAAGTAAGAGTTGGTTGAAAAGATATGATCTTAGTTTATATTTAGATGTTTCCCTAAATATTTAAATCTTACTTTAAATTTTCATATTGTATTTCTATGCTATAACTTTCAAATTCATTCAATATTTATTAGTCTACTTAAGAGCTATTATAATTAATTGGATAAACAACTATCTCATCGAATTCATCAACTAAATTAAATAAAATGGGCTCTTTAAGTATACTTCCAGATATCAGATTATTTAGAATTTCTGAATAATCTTTTTAAAATTATAATTTAGCAGGATATGAAGTTACGTCTTATCCAAATAATAATGCACTGTTATTTTATATTGAAGATTATAAATAAGTAGGTTAGTCCTTGCTTTATAATGAATTAGAATATATCAATGAGGAACTCAATCCCTAGTATCTTATACCTCCTCCTATTACAGCTTAATTATCTGATATTACACAATTACTTAGAATAACCTAACTTTCTAATATATAGAGACCTCCACCACAACCTTTGAGTACAACATTTTTTATTATGTTTGAATTGTTGATTGTAATATTTTAAGATTATTCAAATGTTAAAGTTCCCTAATATGATTCTTGTAATTTATTATTTTTTATTTGGAAAAAATCAAATAGTATATTCATGCTATTGAAAATATAGAGGACTTAGCCTTTTATTAATATATTATTTTATATTAATCCATTAGAAAAATAAATTTATTGTTAATTAAATTACAAATTTCCTAATTTATATAGGTCATTTTTTATGGTTGGAAACTCTATCTATCCGATAAAAATTTATGTGATATTCTTATTCTTTGATGATTTTGAAATTAAAAATTATTATTAATTTAAATTCTAAATAAAAATAAAACATCATTTAGCCCTATTTAAAGGGTGGAGAATAAGAATATCGCTGAAATTTTTATGGAGTAGCTTGAGTTTCCAACCCTAAAAAATGTACATTAGTTCTCAAGATGAATTAATTTATTATTTACTTTATTATCATTTATTGATACATTTGTAAAGTTTAATTAATTAGTTAATAAATTTATTGCCTCATTTTATACCTAGTTATAGTTAAAATATAACTCATTTAATATTGTTGAGAAACACGATAATTATATTGATGATGTATATTGACTATTTAACTTGTTTTAAGTAAAATTTAAATAATTTATTGCTATCTTATTTGTCGTCAATATTATATCATTAAAGATATATTCTTGAACTAATATGAAAGAGGAACATGAATTTGATAAAACCGTTATATTTTTTAGTAATACTTCAGTAACTCCATAATGTAAAAGTATAAATTAGCTATACACTCCTCTAAACTATGAAGACATTATTTGTAGATTTGTAAGCTAAAACTAATTCACTTATGTAATGCTATATAGTGATCCACTTGATTTTAATTAATTAACTACAATATTATTTATTTCTATAGTACTAACATTGTAAAAATTAAAGATAATTTGTGAGTTTATATCAGATTCAAATATGCTTAAGTTATCGATTATAATATTATTTATGTTCTCAAATTAAAACAAAGTATAAATTAAGGGGTTTTATTAAAGAGATATTTTGCTTATGGTTAAATTGTTTATTTTTATGGACCATATATCTTTCATTAATATGATTTGATCATTTTAAGTGCAGTTTATATAAGGAAAGTGATCAGAAAATTCTAAAATTATATTTGATAATGTTAGTTCATTTAGATTTGAAAAATTAAATGAAACTTATTAATCTAGATCAATTTTTGAGTTAAGCATACTGAATCTTTGAAGCGTATTTTTATCATTTATATTAAGGATTAATGGTAATTATATTTATTATTTAATAGGGCTATAAATTGGAATGCTAATCATCATATTTACGATTTCTAAATTATTAATTGATGGGACAAATACATTATTAATATTATCGAAATTTTAATTTATCAAATACACTTATGATTATTAAGAATCAGAATATAACCTTAGTACAAATGATTTTTACTAAAGTGTCTAAAAGAAATCTTCCATAAAATATAAATTTGTGAATGGGTTGAAGTGTATTTGTATTACTTAGATTGATGAATAACCCTTTTGATAAAAATATTCATAATTTAGCTACATTTCTTTAGAATAATTTAACACAGATAAATCTTATTAATAGTTAGCAATAGTTTTAATACACTGTAATTAATCTTAATTATTACTTTATCCTCCTTACTGATCTAATATGACAATTTACTGTAATAAACTTACTTCATAATTAGAGCTTATTATCAAATTTAATTCGTATTAATTACTTTATTATATTGGTTTAAATGAACTAAAACCTATTACAGGTTTAACAATCTAAAAAGAATATAATTAAATGTAACTATTCTTTGAAAATTCATATAAATCTATTGAATTACTTGTTGTTATTAATAATACTGACTTGAATATGATGTTAATATTTTAAATACTGGTGATATTAGAAGACCGAATCACTAAATATAAGGAAAAGTCAATTAAATTGTAAATATTTGCTTAACCGTATGTTCTCAAAACTAAATATTAATTATTTTAACTTATTTGAGTTTGCTCTCTTTTACTATTGTAAAATAGTGGAATTTGATTGTTTGAAGAGAGATCATTTTGTCTTTAGGCAGGTAATTATATTTTATAAGCAGAAATCTATAATTTGCCATTTAAATCGAATGGAAAAATTTACAAATCTATTTAACTATAAAACTCTACTAAAATATAATAGTTTCCTATAGATACTGATTTTATATCATCTTCGTTCATAATTTTATAAATAATCTATGAAGTTACATTCCAACTGTATATCGTCTTATTAAAATAAAAAATTAGTGGGAATTAAGAAATAGTATTTTGAAGTCTTGAACAAAATGTTAGTTATTAATTTTATAAAGAATTATCTAAATTATTTAAAGTTGTTATGTTGAATTACTAAGGATTGCTTAAATTTATTTAGATAACATAATTTCCAACTGAACTAAAACAATAAATGATTTATTTACGAATATCACAACTATTTATTTTTTATGAGAAAGCCTAAGATTTTATTTACTAAATTGGGCTAATTTGATCTATCACTTATATATATAGTTATTATTGATTGCTATTTTAAAGAATTAAGATAGGAAAATAAGGGCTTTCTTGAATGAATTTGTAAAAGTTATAGTTATTAGAAATAAAAAAGAATTTTCTTATACAAGTGATGTTCTTATTAGTGATTTAATAAATATTATATCTGAGTAAATGATATTAAGTTATTAAATAATATCCTTCTTTGCTTTGAATACTGTATGTTTTATAATTATATTATATATTATTATTAACATCTAAATCTTTCTATTGAGGACCACTAAAATAAGGAAATTTAAAATTTGCATCTTGAATCATATCTAACAATTTGAATGGTTAAATAGTTTGATCATATAAATTTGCTTTATAAAATACCAAATTATTGTATAAGAAATTCCTTGTAAATATTGTTATTTGATTATTTTAGATTGCATCTTCTAATTAATCAGCTGTATCTGCATTATTAATACTCATGTAAAAATTTTATGAGTTATAAAAAATAATTGATTAATAATCATAAACAATAAAATTTTCCTTTGTCATACAAAGCAACATATTTCTTAACTTATCTAAATAAAGGTATAAAATTTATCCATTTTATTTTGTTTAGCTTAAATGATTGTTATAATCAAGGTAATGAATTATTAAGCCTGAAGATATCTAAATAAAAAATATTGAATCGTTGAATGCTATTATTAATAAATCTTTCTGGAAATCTTCAATTATAGTAAAAATTGTAAGTTAATTATATGATTAAAATATTTACGAATATTGCTAAATGTTAATAGATTTTAAATATTGTTAGTTAGTTTGATAAGAATCATCTAAATACATAATTTAGATCAGCAATTTGGAATTAACTGCTATCAAAGCACTAATAGGATTTTAATAGTACTGTAGTTAATTTATATCGAAAACCTATATATTAAATATTTTTATTTATTTAAAATTAATATTAATTTTTAAAAATAATAAATTAGAATAAAAGTAATCTAACTATTTTAGTTGATAAAATACAATAAATATTTTTAAGAAAAAATTATTTTTATTGATGTTAAAAGAAAAAATTAAAGGAAATTAAAAATTTTACATCTTAAAATAGCAGTGTCTTAATTAGTGTGAATTATTTATTATAGATTTAACAGTATTAAAATTCAGAACTACATAAAATAATCCTTTGATTATAATTATCATAAAAATACTTCACAAAGGTTAGCTGACTAAAAAGTACTTTATAATAATCATAAATAATAAAATTAGGTTCATTATATACTACAGCAATACAAGGGTTGGTTACTAAGAAAAATTAATTCTAACTTTCAATAGCGTATAATCCTACCATTTAAGAATTTCCTAGATCTTTGGTTGTTAAAAACCAATTTAGGCTCTAATTTCTATAAGCATAGCTGGCTATTTGCGAAATTTACTTAAAAAGAATATTTTTATTTTTTTTATCAAATGAATGTGTGCATTGTTATGAAGGTTAAAATTAAATATCTTGAGGCATGGTATATAACAGTGTTTTTGTTGAGAATTAAAATACATACCATAAGCAGTTGCTATTTGCTATTAAAATAATGTCTTCGTCAATGTCTATTATAAATTGTTATATCTAAGGTTATATATCATCTCTCAAAAAAAATATAGATTGGTTTCTGTAAATAATAAAGCCATTATCAAAATATATTATCTAATATTCGCTATTTCCTATTATTTACTGGAAATGATATAGTTTTTGTTAATCTATTTAAACTATCACGTTAATCTTTTTTATATAAAAAAATATATAAAATTTAAAGTTATATTAAAGTTAATTACTTTTTATATATTTTAGTAAGACGATGAACACAAGAATGCTATATTCTAGTTATTTTATAGTACCATATAAATTGTTTAACTTGAACTGTCAAAATAAGATCCTAAGTGGGTGTAATTATTATTTTGGAAAGGAAAAACATTTAAATATGCTTAGCCAGGAATTTTCATCTAAATTTAAGTACTAATTTTTTATTAAAGAGTTTTTTTATAGTAAAATTTTTTAGAAATGTATATTTACCTTTAAAAGCCATTGTTGCCTATTATATTGCAAAACCCTGATGTGTCTTATGAAATGTATAAATAATATTAATCTAAATAGTTAGATCTGAACATATCTTCTAGTATTTATTGACATTTATTTGTTGGCAATTATATTTAAAATGATTAGATAACTTGATTCTAAAATATTGAGTAAACTACTAAATTTCTAAGCTAAAATATTCCAAACTAATAAAAAAATAATAAATATAAAATTTCTTAATTTTAACTATTAAATTTTTGAATTAAAAATCTTTTATAACAATTTAAAGATCTTAAATATCTAAATATTTTTTTTTAATAAATTCTTGAATGTATTTTATTAAGGTATATTTTTAAGAGTATTACGTATTCAAAAAATTTAAATACTATGAAGTTGAAAGAAATAAATTAAATAAATGATCTAAAAATAATTTTACATGAATTCCATCTTCATATGGAATAATTTGTGGAACTTAAAAGAATAAAACCATGACCATTTCTTGCATATTTTCAAAATTAATTATTTATACTTTATAAGAATCATATGAAATGATGATATATTTTCCCCCTAAAGTAATTTAATATAGTAAACCTCCATAGGTAGAGAAAATATTAGAGAGAATATTTAGATTATAATCTATAAATTTAATTGAATCTTTACATAAAAGAACCAAAACATTATTATCAGATAAAACATTGAAGCTAACTGGCTAATATACCAACTATACTTAAGTTAAAATTTATCCTAAAAAATTAACAATAAAGGCAAAATTTTATGTAAAAAATATAATTCTGTCGGTGTCTAACTAATTAGAGTACAAAATATTCTAAGTTTAGCTGTTTTGCTAAAATTAAGTTAAAGCAATGTCATATTATTTTTAATTTTAAAAGTCAAAGAATGAGAGCACTAAATTACTCTTATCAACAAGGCAAATAATTTTTTTATTTTAATCAAAATATTTCTAACTCATATCCTAATATTTTATTTAAATTATATTAAAAAAGTTTATGATTTATATTCTTACATAATTAAGATCTTGTCTCCCTTGAAACTGTGTAATAAATTCACCCGAAATTTTGTAGTTAACAATAGATTTATTTGTATAACCATCGAAGTTATAAACGTATAAGTTTTGTTCACTATCTTGAAAGAATATTCCATTTGTATAAGCTAAAGGCAAAATTATTTGATTGATGAATTCTTCTTCGTTCTCTGGATCTTTTAATAAATCCACTATTACAATTGCTCCAAGCTAAAAGTTGTAAATTTTATTTTTAAATAAATTAAATTTAGGGCTGTAAGTATTTTTTAAGTTAAAAATAATATTCCCGTTTCTCATATCTCTAAGCAATATATTAGAACTAAAGCCATCTAATTAATACTTCTTTTATAAAGTATCAAACATGTTAAAAGCTATCAACCCTAAAGTAATGTTTGGAAGCATTTAGCTTTTGCAAATTGTATTCTTCTCAAATATATAATTTAAGTCATCTGTTAAAATGACTGATCCAAAATTATTTTCATCTAATGTTAAAACAATCTAATTATCAACTATGAATATTGAATAAAAACTTTCATAGAAATAGTATTAACTTATTGTAAAAGCTTTTAAATCAATTTTAAAAAGGCTATTTTAATTATTGATTATTGGAATAATCAAAGTGTTTCCAAAAATTATTTAATTTCTAAAGCATTTATTTTAAATATCTTTAATCTTTTAAAATAGATTTTCTTCAATTAGTTATTTCTAAGTTTGTTAATTTTCTAATATTTAATATAATTTGTAATATTGACTACAATGAAAAACATTATTTGATTAGAGTACAATAATTAAAAACTATTCTGAAGAAACAACTTTTGGATAATAGTTTTTCAAATCTAAATTTGGTATAATAAATTCTTGGCAATCATAAGTAAAATTCTAATCTATTATAAAAATTCCATAATTAGCATTTCCTAATAAAATGTAAACATTGTTCATCGCTCTTATCACCTATCGGTAGGCATTTTTAAGTTAGCAAACCTTAGCATCTTCTATGTAAAGCACTCCTATATATGTTTAACCATTCATATCAGTCCAAGATTCTTTTTAATTAAATATTAATTTAAAAAAATCAATTCGTTAAATTAGAAAAAATACCTGCAGATTTATATATGAGAAGCTTTTAACTAAATTACACAATTTAAATAGAAAAGCTATTATCAAAATTAAATTTAATAGAATTTTTTAAAGATCTAGTTGCAAAATTATTAAAAAGATTTTCAACTTCAAAGAAAAGAACATTCTATTCACTTTTCAAGCAGAGATAATCAACTCCATTATAAGATACTAAATCTATAAATTATAATCCTCCTTATACTGATTAGGTTAAAACTTAATTTTAATTAAACTCTAATGATTTCAAATCAAATATTTGTATATAGTTAAAGTATATACAAAAGTAATATCTCTCTAATTTATTAATAAAAATAATGTTAAAAACCATATTTTTAAAGAATTAATATTGTTTGGGAATATTCCTAAAATTAAACTTTATCAATAAAACTTAAAATTGAGGGTATTTTATGAATATTATCATAAAATATAATAAAAAAAATTAAATTAGAAATAAAAATATGTTAAAAAATTTAATTAGAATTTATTTAGTTATTCACAAAAATAAAAATTATAATGCTTTATTTCTATAAAATTAAAATAAAATATTTATAAATATTACTTTATGAGAGTTTACATATCAAAGTATTATCTCTTTCCTAAAGAGTTGGAGGTACTTCAGATAGAAAGCTAATTATGGGAGATTGATACTTCCAAAATTTAATATTTCCTAAATTATCGTATGTAATTAATAATTCTTGATTATCAATATCAATGTATGTGTCCATAGATAATATTGTCTACTAAATATTAACATCATAAGTATGGCAATAGTTGCTGGTTGATTAATAAATAGGGCATTTATTAATTTATTAGCATATTGATACTTGGTTATTAATTGACTCTCCTAGTCCACATAAATAGGAGCAACTTGATTCTTATTGTGCTAAATATTAATAATCTTATTTGCAAATAGAGATACATATACCATTTGTTAAATCATACCCATCATAACATAACTCGCATTTATCTTAAGATGCACATATCTAGCAACCAATTATATTACATGGCATACAAGAGCTATTAGATGAATAATTATCACATTTTAAAATACAATTTGATTTATCTTCACTCAAAAAGAAAGATTCTTTGCACTAATCACAATATTGTATTTATTGATTTAAAAGTGGATTGTTTGAAACATAATCAAACTAGCAGTGAATGCAGTTTAAAGGGCACTCAAAACACTAATTTGAGTATACATCTAAAACTTATCCTTCTAAACATTAGCTAGATTTAACAATTAAAATTGTATTAGCTATAATTTGTAAAACCAACAAAAACTTCTACATAATAATCAAACGTATTTTTTTACTAATTAATTATTTTTTTTTATATTACTTATTTTATTTCCGTTTGTTTTAGCAGTACTGTTTTGATGAGAAGTAAATGAGAGTTTTAAAATTTACTTTTGCTCAATTTGAAAGCAATTTAATATATTAAAGTTGTATTTAAATGTTATTTATTTTTTTGTCTGTTAACTTTTTCTTAAATTAAGAGACATTCTCATAACAGATGTTAATTAATTAACGTCTAAAACTCTATTATAAAAATAAACATAATTTAAATTCTAACCTACTTCAGAAGTAATAATATTGCTTATACAATTTAAACAATTTTATGATTAAATTTAGAATATTTATTTTATTTTTATAATAGATTACAATTTTATATGATAATATTTTTAGTTGCTTTAAAAGAAATTAATAAATATTTAAATATTTAGTTAAATATTATTTATTTATTATATTCTGAATATAAATAAACAAGAATATAGATAAGCTTATAAGCTTTATTCTATCAATAATAAATTATAAATGAAACTATCATTCACTGAAATGTGTTTTCATTTATATTTTAAGTTTTATTATTTTTTATTGACCATTATCTATTTGTCATCATCATAGCGCAAAAGCATTAAAAAAAATGAATGCAACAGAGCCATAGTATTTTTTAAAAATGTTTGTTTTGTAATTAAAATTTAAGTTAAAAATCTAGTTTTTTATTGATACTCATCATAAAATAATTGCATGCATTGTTAAAGTTATAGTTTTCATAATTTCGAATCGAATATTATTCTATAATTAAAAAATGTATCTTAATGGCATATTTTCAAATTCATATTTATTAACCTTTTTTACAATTATCATAAATAACTACAACTTTATTCTTATCAATACATGTGAATACATTTGATAATTATTACTCCTATTAATTCTTTTTAACTATTAAGTGTATTAGGTATATAAAACTCTATTACATATAACATATAAATATTGTTTCTTTATACTTTATTACTTATTAATACAAAACATATCTACTTTAACTATCTAAGTTAATTAATTTTTTAAAAGGGTGTTATTAATTTTCTTATTTTTCGTTTTGCAAACTGATATTTAATAAATCAATAAATTAAATCAAAATATTGGCTTTTGTTATTTATTTATTTAATTATTAATTGATTGTATATAATGGGTAATAATTTTTTTCTTCTTTTAATTTAAATTCATTCTTTTTTAAATTTTTTATTATAAATTCTTTATGAAAATATGATTACAAAAATTTATTTACTAAAGTAATTGTACACTATTGAAAAAATCATGTATTTATTACCTTGAATAATCAAAAAATAAAATTATAAATGAAAGATATTAAAATTATTTTACAGATATTTAATTAAGAATTTATCATAGTAACTATTTTACTTAGTTTTTTCATCTAAGAAACTTATCACCAAATATAATATTAAAAATTTTAATGGAGAGTTTTATAATTTTACTATGACCCTTAAAAAATAATAAATCGATTGATATTTTCATATTAAACTGAAAACAAGTAAAAAAGATATTACTAACATCTTTGATATTGTTTAAAAGCAAAAATTATATCATTCATTATAAAATTTGTTTTAATATTCTAGTTTACAAAATTTTTTTTCGTTATGTATAAAAATGTGTAAAAAATATTTTTATTTTTAATATTATACATCTGTTCATAAATTATTTTTTTTAAATCATAAGTAAATAAATAATAGTTCTTCATTTAAAATATGTATACAAAACTTTCTAATTATTTAATAATCGAATAAATACAATAAATCATAAAAATGTTTATTTTTTAAATATTTTAGCTAATTGTTAAGCAAAATAAATAAAATTTTCGTTCAAAATAAGGAAAAATAAACTTACAATTTTGAACATTCTTTATCATGTATTTTCTAATAGTAGATTTATATTTATATTAGTTAGTGATATGTAAAATTATAATTTTGAATTAAAAAAATTCACTCTCTCAAATAATAATCAAAAAAATGATGACTACTTAGTCCCAAATTTAACAGATTCTTTTAGATAATATAATAGATATGTATTACCTTCTGTTAACTATGGATAATCAAGAAAAAATTCTCCATCACTCTCTCCATTAGAGAAATCAAGAGATAGATAACGAATATTTTTGTTTAAGTAAGACCTAAAAAAAATATTTTTTTAAAACTTCATTTAAATAGTTATGAACAAAATTTAAATACTGACTTTAATTAAGCTATGTCTGTGAAAAAAATATTAAAGATAAAAAACAATGTTTTAGAAATTTATTTATAATGTAAAAAACTATAAAAATAAATACATGAATCTAAAAAATAACTAAAATATGTAAATAAAATGTAAATTATTAATTTAATAAAATATAAAACTATATTAATACTCTTTTATATTCTTTCATAGCTAAGTACTCAAATTAAGTAATATTTTATAATTTTTAATATAATATGCATTTATTTTATTTTATGTATTAGTTTCTTAATTAATTAATCAAATCAAATAATATTTTATAATTTTTAATATACTCTACATAAATAATTTTAATGCTTAAATTTAATCAATTTTCAATTTAAGGTAAAAAATTATAGAAATTATTTTATCAATTTTGAACTGTCTTCTTTTTAGTGAATGCTGAAGATATAGTTTTAGTTAATGTCAAATTTTTAGAGAAAATAAATGAATCTTTTAATAATTAAAAAAGTTTTTATTTTCAAATTTAAATAATAATAATTTACCATTTTCATTGCATTATTAGTTTGTTGTATTTATTAGCTTGCTTCTTTAATAACTTATATCTTAAAATATTGAGTTTGTAGAAATATCTTATGTATTTCTTTTTTAGTTTACTTTGTTGGGTTAAAATATATTTTTACTGAAAAATGAGCTTTGCTTTAAAGGACTAATCAAACTTTTTTTTAATTTTTAATTTGAAGATTATCTTCTCATTTCCTTTGATTTTTATGCTAATTCTTAAAGTAATCTCAATCTATTTTGTTTTATTAAATAACGAACTTTTTTTTATATTAGAACCCATTTTCTTTAGGCTTTGAATTGAAGAGCGCTCAAAATAATGATATTAGATGTTAAATAATAAGGAAGTTTTTATTTATACTTTATAAGCAGCTTATGGTACCATTATCTCTAAGTTATTTCTGAAGGAATTTTAATAACAATTATCTTGCTTAGATTGTAAGTTATAAAGGTAATATTCATTGTAAAAACAAATATGACAATTAAAGTTTCCCAAGCTGTACTTATTACAAAATTTAAATAAGTAGACAGAGTGATGCACAAAATTTACAGTATAGTGGCAATCAGATCAACATTATTTAGATTTTTATTTATATAAGGTTAGTTCTTCTTAGATAAAATATAGTAAATTGACAAAATTAAAATGGAAATTAATGCCTTTTAACTTGTATTTTCAAAAAGGTTATTTAAAAAGATCAAAGATTTTTAAGAAGTTTTAACAATTTCCCAATAATATTTTTCTTTTCTATATTCATAAAATAAAATTCCATATTCCTTTATAGTTTTTATTGAGTACAAATTATTTTTTTACTTATTAATTTTCATAAAGAAAAATATAGGGAAAAATATATATAGCAATAGCAAGGAAGGGATTATAATATAGAGAATAACCTGCATGTGATCATCTCCATAGCATAAAAATTATTTATCAGTTGTGACATATGAATAATTTCCAATTTAGGTGCAACTTATTTAAAGAATTAAATAATTTATAATGCTTGGTGAAAAAAATAACCATAAAAAGATCAAAGAACATTTTAAATCATATAATAGAATTATAGGTGTTTAATTCTTCGCTTTAGCTTTAAAAATGTAGTAGCATAATACACTCATAAAAATCAAAGGAATTGTTAATCTTACAAATGCTCTCCTTGTTAAAATACTTCCTAAATTTATCCTCTCATCAATAATTAAGCAATCTATTGACATCCTAATTAATCATATTATTTAAAAAAAAATATTGATTAATTTATAATCTTAATTTTTGAAAAATAAATAATATTTTATTTGTATATTGTTTGAATTTATTTATTTTACACAGAAATTGAAGATGGATCTCCAAAGATAGTAACCGAATTCTTTAAATAGCTGGAATAATTAGCTATCTAAAAAATTACCTAAATAATTTATATGTAATTTATTAATATTTTTGTTTAAATTGCGTTTTCATCAGCTAAAAGCGATTTTCCTACACAAAGCAGCCTCAATTGTTTGATGTAGTAAAGCAAACATTTTTTAGTATTTGAAGTACTAATCTTATTAAAAGAATACGCTATGTAAACAAATTAAAATGATATTAAGAATATTGTTAAAAAGTAATTTTTAAAGCTATCTTTGCACTTTGTACACTTAAAATTTTGATCTTAAGCAAACCTTTCATCCCAAAGTTCTTAGTTAATATCACAGCTTTCACAGAGAGGGCCTAAATGACCTTCTAAACATATAGATTTCTCAAATAACTCTATAATTTTAAATTTAAATTAATATTAGAAAAAATTGTAAATTTTACATTTATTCATTTGAGATGTTATGTTATACTAATCTTGATTAGTTTATTATATGCAATTTTATTGGTTAGAACAAGAAAATATCCTATCATCATCTGGGGAAGGTCTCCAAAATCCATTTTTTAATAATATAGTATTTTTTTCACAATAAACTGCCTGAGACGGACAACCATTACACTAACTATCAGTAGCATTTGAAAAGTGTTAAGTGAAAGAATAGGTACCTATTTTTAATGATAAAAGTTTATTTTTTTATAAATTTTTATTAAAATATTTAAAAATTTTATAATATATATTAAAATATAATACCCCAACCTTCCTTTTTATTTTTTTATTTAATTCTAAAATTAAAAATCAGGTTATGGTAAATTAATAATAAAATTTATATTTATGTTCATTTTGTTTTTTATTCATTCTTATTATATAAATAAATATGGAAAATTGTATTTATATTATTTAAATAAATGAAAAATACCTAAAGGGCAAGAATAGCATTAAATTAAATTTAATTACTGCTTAGGAATCTAACCTACGCTGCAGGGGAGAAATGAAATCTTAAATTCTTTTTAAATCGTGGTCAATGTAAAATTATTAGATTTTTAATTATAAACAGGGACTTAAGAGAGTAGTTACATTTAAAAAGATTATTTAGTCTAAGGAACTGAAGTAAAAGTTGGTTGAAAAGATATAATTTTAGTTTATATTTAGATGCTTCCCTAAATATTTAAATCTTACTTTAAATTTTCATATTATATTTAAATGCTATAACTTTCAAATTCAATCAATATTTTTTAATCTACTTAAGAGCTATTGTAATTAATTGGATAAACAACTATTTCATCAAATTCATCAACTAAATTAAATTAAATTGGCTCTTTAAGCATACTTCCAGATATAAGATTATTTAGAATTTCTGAATAATCTTTTTAAAATTAAAATTTAGTAGGGTATGAAGTTACATCTTTTCCAAATAATAATGCACTGTTATTTTATATTGTAGATTTTTTAAAAATATGTTAATCAGTACTATATGAATTATTGGAATATATCAAAGAGGAACTCAATCCCTAATATCTTATACCTCCTCCTATTACAGCTTAATTATCTGAAATTATACAATTACTTAAAATTACCTAACTTTCTAATATGTAGAGACCTCCTCCGCAACCTTTGAGTACAACATTTTTTATTATGTTTGAATCATTAATTGTAATATTTTAAGATTATTCAAATGTTAAAGTTCCCTAATACGATTCTTGTAATTTATTATTATATATCTGGAAAAAATCGAATAGTATATTAATACTATTTAAAATATAGAGAACTTAACCTTTAATTAATATATTATTTTCTATTAAACCATTAGAAAAATATATTTATTGATATTGAGATTACAAATTTCCTAATTTATAGCTCTCAAGATGAATTAATATATTATTTACTTTATTATCATTTATTGATACATTTGTAAAGTTTAACTAATTAGTTAATAAAGTTATTGCTTCGTTTTATACTGAATTATAGTTAAAGTATAACTCATCTAATGTTGTTGAGAAAGAAGATAATAATATTGATGAAGTATATTGACTATTCAATTTATTTTAAGTAATATTTAAATAATTTATTGCTATATAATTAGTGGCGAATATTATGCCGATAAATATTTGTTCTTGAACTAAAATAATAGAGGGACATGAACTTGATAAAACCGTTATATTTTTAATTACTATTTCAGTAACTCCATAATGCAAAAGTATAAATTAATTATATATTCCTCTAAACTAAGTAGATATTATTTAAAGATTTGTAAGCTAAAGTTAATTGACTAATGAAATATTATATAGTGATCCACTTGATTTTGATTAATTTACTACAATATTATTCACTTTTATAGTGCTAATATTGTAAAAATTAAAGATAGTTTAAGCGTTTATATCAGATTCAAGTATACTTATGTTTTCAATTATAATATTAATTATGTTCTCAAATTAAAATAAAGTTTTAATTAAGGGGTTTTATTAAAGTGATATTTTACTTATGGTTAAATTGTTTATTTTTATGGATGATATATCTTTCATTAATATTATTTGATCATTTTATGTGCAGTTTATTTAAGGAAAATGATCAGAAAATTCTAAAATTATATTTGATAATGTTAGTTCGTTTAGGTTTTAAAATTTAAATAAAACTTTTTAATCTAGATCTATTTTTGAATTAAGCATACTAAATCTTTGAAGCATATTTTTATCATTTATATTAAGGATTAATGGTAATTATATTTATTATTTAATAGGGCTATAAATTGGAATGCTAATCATCATATTTACAATTTCT
>JH720015.1:417320-446084 GCA_000231845.2 Tetrahymena malaccensis 436 | reverse complement strand
GTATTTTTTAAGTTAAAAATAATATTCCCGTTTCTCATATCTCTAAGCAATATATTAGAACTAAAGCCATCTAATTAATACTTCTTTTATAAAGTGTCAAGCATATTAAAAGCTACAAACCCGTAAGTAAAGTTTGGAAGCATTTAGCTTTTGCAAACTGTATTCTTTTCAAATAGATAATTTTAGTCATCTGTTAGAATTACAGATCCAAAATTATTTTCATCTAATGTTAAAACAATCTAATTATCAACTATGAATATTGAGTAAAAACTTTCATAGAAATAATATTAGCTTTTTGTAAAAGTTTTTAAATCAATTTTATAAAGAACATTTAATTAATTAGCTATTTGAATAATCAAAGTGTTTCCCAAAATTATTTAATTTTGTAAGCACATTTATTAAAAATCTTAAATCTATTAAAATAAATTTCCTTCAATTAGTTATGTCTGAGATTATTAATTTTCTAAAATTTGATATAATTTATAATTTTAACTGCAAAGAAACATATTGTTTGTCTTGAGAACAATAATTAAAAACTATTCCGAAGAAACAATTGAAGGATAATAGTTCTTCTAATCTAAATTTGGTATCATAAATTCTTGGCAATCAGAAGTGAAATTCTAATCTACTATAAAAATTCCGTAATTAGCATTTCCTAACAAAATGTAAACATTGCTAGTTGCTCTTATCAGCTATCCGTAAGCATTTTTAAGTTAACAAACCTTAGTATCTTCAATGTATAGCTCTCCTCTATATGTTTAACCGTTCAAATCAGTCCAAACCTCTTTTCAATTTAATATAAATTAACAAAAAATAGATTCATTAAATTAAAAAAAATACCTGCAGATTTGTAAATGAGAAGCATTTAACTAAATTTTATAATTTAAATAGAAAAGCTATTATCAAATTTAAATTTAATAGAATTTTATAAAGATCTAGTTGCAAACTTATTAAAAAGATTATCAACTTCAAAGAAAAGAACATCTTATTCGCTCTTCAAACATAGATAATCAACTCCGTTATAAGATGCTAAATCTATAAATTATAATCCTCCTTTTAAGGATTAGTTAAAAACTTAATCTTAGTTAAACTCTTGTGATTTCAAGTCAAATATTTGTATATAGTTAAAGTATATACAAAAGTAAAATCTCTCTAATTAATTTAATAATAAAATTTATTTAAAAAACCATATTTTAAAAGAATGGATATTTCTTGTGAATATTCATAAAGTTAAACTTTATCAGTAAAATTAAAAGTTAGGGTGTTTTATCAATATAATAATTTTTTTTGAAAATATAATAAAAAGAATAAACATTTTTTAATCATCTAAATTTATTCAGATAGAGATAAATAAAAGCCTGGGTTATAATTATTTTAAATTCTAATAAAAAATTACATTTCAAAATTTGGAGAGATTTGAATAATTTTTATCTTCACATAAAAAGAAAAAAATATTTATGATGGATTTTTGAAAAAATATTTTAAAAAAACTGCATCTGATTTTTATGAATTCAAAGGATATTTTGTTTTTAGAAATAAACTCAATTTAAAAAATTTAAGTAGAACTTATCTAGTTATTCATTAAAAAAGATCAGAATGATTTATTTCTTTGAAATTTAATGTAAAATGAATAAATATTAAAAAATAAATATTACTTTATGAGAGCTTACATATCAAAGTATTATCTCTATCTTAAAGAGTTGGAGGTACCTCAGAAAGAAAGTTAATTATGGGAGATTGATACTTCCAAAATTTAATACTTCCTAAATTATCATATGTAATTAATACTTCTTGATTATTAACATCTATGTATGTGTCCATAGATAATATTGTCTATTAAACAATAACATCATATGTATGGCAATAGTTGCTGGTTGATTAGTAAATAGGACATTTATTAATTTATTAGCATATAGATACTTGGTTATTAATTGACTCCCCTAAACCACATAAGTAGGAGCAACTTGATTCTTATTGTTCTAAATATTTATAATCTTAATTGCAAACTGAGATACAAATACCGTTTATTAAATCATACCCATCATAACATAGCTCGCATTTATCTTAAGATGCACATTTCTAGCAACCAATTATATTACATGGCATGCAAGAGCTATTAGTTGAATAATTATCACAATTTAAAATACAATTTGATTTATCTTCACTCAAAAAGAATGATTCTTTGCACAAATCACAATATTGTATTTATTGATTTAAAAGTGTGTTATTTGAGGCATAACTGAACTCACAGTAAACACAGTTTAAAGGGCACTCAAAGCACTAATTTGAGTATATATCTAATACTTACCCTTCTATGCATTAGCTAGATTTAGCAATTAAAATGGTATTAGCTATAATTTATAACACCAATAAATACTTCTACATACTAATTACTACTTATTTACTATTTAATTGATTAATTTTTTTCTACTTAGTTAAAAAAGATTAATTTTAGAGAAATTACTTATTTTATTTCAGTTTTTTTTAGCAGTACCTTTTTTATGAAAAGTAAATGAATGTTTTAAAATTTACTTTTGTTCAATTTCAAAGCAATTTAATATATAAAAGATCTATTTAATATGTCATTTTTTTTGTCTGTTAGAATTTATAAAAATAGAGAGTCATTTTTAATAAATTTGATTAATTAACGTCATTTTACTCTATTTTAGATATTAAATAAAAATGATTTAATGAATAAAAAGTATAAAAATTTTAAGCTAGTTCAAAATTAATAATTTTTTTTATTAAATAAATTTTAACAATTTTTTAAAATAATGATAATTAAATGAATATTTTCATTAAATGCTAAATTGAAATAAATATATTAAAATGTTTTATTCTATCAGTAATAAATAATAAATCAAATTATTATTCAAAAAATGCATTTCATTAATGTTTTAAGTTTTTTTATTTAATTGGCCAATGTCAATTTATCATCGCCATAACACAAAAACATTAAAAAAAAAGAATGCAAAGAACCATAATAAATTTAAAAAATGTTTGCTTTATGATGAATACTTGAGATAAAATCTAGTTTTTTATTAGTACTCACCTGAAAATGATTTAGTGATTGTTAAGAGGCATAGTTCTAATTTTCATTCGCTCAAATATTATGCTATAATTAAAAAATGTATCATAATGGCATATTTTCAAACACATATTTACTTTTTTTATAAATATCACTAAAATCTATAACTTTATTTTTATCAATATAAATGAATACATTTAATAAATATTACTCTTACTATCACTTTATAACTTATTAAGCGTATAAAATATATAAAACGCTATTCTATACAATTATAAATAGTATTTCTCTTTACCTTATTATATATTAACAAAAACGTATCCACTTTAAATATCTAATTTAATTAATTATTTATTAATAATTTTCTTAATTTTGGTATTGTAAACTAATATTTTGAGAAATCAATAAATAAAATCAAAATATTAGCTTTTTTTATTTATTAAACTATTGATATTGCATAAAATTCAAATAATTTTTTCATTACTCCAATTTAAATCATTTAATAATAAAAAATAAAATACTTTTTTTTATATTAATAAATAAATCCATTCAAATCTTTAATAAAAATAAAATACTTTTATTTTTTATATTTAAATACATTCAAATTTTAACTTAATTATAAAAAGCTCCAAAAAATTTATTATGGATAATTATTTTTTTTAAATTCAATTATTAATGATAAAAATATTTTACAGATATTAAATTAAGTATTTATCATAGCAACTACTATACCATTTAGTATTTTCTTCTAAAAATATATCACCTAATATAATATTTATAATTTTATATGGAGAGTTTTATAAAATATTTATACATCTATTACTAGAAAACAAATAAAAAAGATATTACTCAAATCTTCCAGCTTAAAAGCAAATATTAATAAAATACTTTTTATTAATTATTTTGTTAGCAGCAACAATCGGATTGTTAAAGATAATAATTCAATTATTAAAAAAGATCAATAATAACCAAATAATAATTACTCAATCTCAAAATGGAACAAAAAATTAATAACAACAACTCAACAAATCTATAGAATCGTTCTGAAATAAGAATTCTACTTAATTAAATACTACCTATATATATGTAAGTAGAATTAAAGAATAATAAAAAGCCTGTAATGATTGGTACTAATTTCTAATTTCAAAAAATAAATCAGATCATCAACAAAAGATTTCCAAATGCAGCATAGGATTTAATAACATAAGTAAAATTAGATAAAATATATGAAGGAATAGTTGACATAATAAGAGGAGAAAAGGAAACAGCTATGATCTTTAAAAATGTAATTGACGTTGAAATTGTAAAGATGTATTTCTATCCTTATGATCTAAAGGAGGCTTGTCTTTTTTAAAATGTTAATCAAATAAATCTGGTCATTTTAATATTTAACTAAAAATGAAATATTTTCAATAATTGGAAATTATTATTATAAAAAGTATAAATATGTAGTGTATTTAAAAATGTGTAAAAACTATTTTAATTTTTTAATATTTGCATTTGTTCTTAAATTCCTTTTAAAAAATCTTAAGCAAACAAATATAATTCATCATTTAAATTATGTTCATGGAGCTTTCTAATTATTTAAAACTCGAATAAATACATTAAATCATAAAAATGTTTATTTTTTAAATATTTTAGCAAATTTCTAAAGAAAGTAAATAAGTTTTTCTTTCAAAATAAGGAAAAATAAATTTAAGATTATAAACATTCTTTATTCTGTATCTTCTAATAGCTAGATTCTATATTTATAATAGTGAAATATAAGATTATTGTTTTTGATGTATTTTTATTATTGTTAAATTCAAAGAAAGTGATTTTTGTTTACATTTTAAATTATTGTCAGCTATTTTATATTTTACTGGGAAAATAAATGATCTATGATATTCAATAATTTTTTTTTGATAAATGATTATTTTAAATAATTTGAAAAATTAATCTATAATTCCATTAAAAATTTTACAAATTTTACTTGTTATTTTTAATTAAAAAGATTTTATATTTTTCTTTTTCTTTTAGTTTTCGTAATTAAAAAAGTGCAAAAGGAATAATTACCTTAAATCACATAAATTAAAGAAAATTCCTGTTTTCTATTTTTATTTAGATTTTAATTGTAATTATTTCCTGGCTATTTAATCATTATTAAATGATTTATTCCCATATTTGCTAGATTTAAATTTTTATATCCCTGGCTTTAAAAGATGTCAAATTTTTATTTGGCTTCATACGTTTTAATGTAATATTATTTAGTTTCTAAGTATTTATGATAGATTAGGTATGTACATATTATTTTGTGGATTTTAATTTAAAATAATAAAAACAAATTATTTTTATTTATCTTCTCTATTTTGATTAGTTTTAGAGAGAAAAATAAGGATTATTTGCTTGCCTATTCATTAATAACTATTTGGTTGAATTACACTAAAAATATGAATCTTTTCTTTTTTAATCTATAAAGATGTGGGCATTTTTTTTTAATTAAATTAATATTTTTTCTTCAAGCACCCCTCTGCCTTGAAGATGACGTATAATAATTTCATCTATTTAATATTATTTATAAAAATAATAATAATAGTAAATCTGAGGATAGTATTGAAAAAATGTGATAGATTATTAAATTTAATATTTTTCTTTATTTAACAAAAAACCTGCTTATGTTAAAATAAGATTTATATAAAGAAGTAAAAAGCTTCTTGCTAAATTATAAATATTTACCACATTAGATTTTATTTTATTTATTTATTTATTTTATTTTTTTTTTAAATTAATAGTGAATATGTTTGATTTTAATAAAAAATTTAGATTTATTATTTATTTTTATTTATAAAACAAGAAAAGAAATATGACTTTTTTTACATTAATTATTGATAAATAAAACAAAATTACTTAGGATGTTTGTTTAACTTCAAAACTTTTAACATAATATTTTAATTGATTTTGTTGTACATAAATAAATTAATATTTTAAATATAATATTTAGTTAGGTTTTAAAATATTTTTTACTTATTTTATTTTAATTTTAAGTATTATTAAATTTATTATTAGAGTAAATTTCTTAATTTGTCTGGCTTTCACATCACCTTTTATTAGGTTTGTTAATTAATAATAATATTAGTATTTTTCGAAATTAAATCAATTAATTTTTATCTTTTTCATAATCAAAGCCAATGATTTTTTATTTTGTATTAGATGATTGAAAAAATAAAAACATATTGAAAAAGCCTATCATGTTTCTCAAAATGAGCCACCAAACCTGATCCTATAAGTCCAAAAAGTTTGAAGTAGATTATAAAATTAGAAAATTGCAAAATAACTAGAATAATAAATATGGAAAATACATACACCAATAATTAATAGTTTTATCAATAAATTATTTTGGGTTGGTTATGATTGTATTGTATTGAAATTTATTAAATTATTTCTAAAAAAAATAAATTCATTTTATTGATAACTATCATTTTAATGATTACATAATTTAAAGATTACTCTGATTATTGAAATTTTACTTTAACTATAAAAAATCTACCTTTAACAAAAAAAAAAATTTTCAAAAGATTTATGGTAAATATGTAAATTTGCAGTGACATTCATTAAATCAACTTGGAGGTTCATAATAAAAATAAAAGCAAATTCAAATAATTGCAATATTACATACACTAAATTGACACGAAAAGTGTAGTTTTTATTAGATTTTTGAAAATGTTTTGATATAATCTTCAAAATTTATCTTTTCATACTAAGGAATATTAAAAATCTTTATAACTTGCCAAAAGCAAATTAATTAATATCTTATTTATACTATTTATTTAAATAGAACATGTAAAAGATATTTCTAATATTTTGAAGGTTAAAAATCTTTTATTTATATTAATTGAAAATACCCTAATTAACTTTTAAATTATCATATAGCCTTAATATCTTTTTATTCATTTTTCTTATCAAACTCTAAATATTTATTTTTTTTTTAATGAATCAATTATTTTAGTAAATATTTTTTACCTCAAAATATTTTATTTAGATTAAAATAAATTAATCAACATATTTTTAAAAAAATAAAATGGTACTTTATATAGAAACATAAAAGAATAAGAAAATTTATTCCAATCTTATTTAATATAAATAAATTTAGAAAAGTTTAAATAATCTTTGAATTTTATCAATCAGTTTGTTTTGTAAATTAAAACTAAAAGCTAATTATAATTACTTTGTGATATGAAAAAAAATTTTATTTGAGAATGTAGAACATAGACTTCAAAAATATTCCTAGTTACTATATATGACTTTACTGCTTAAGAAAAGCTAGACAAAATAACAAGAATATTAGTGTTGATATTTAAACGCACAAATGGAAAAAATATATTTCATATTTAACAATTTAGCATTCCAATATAAGAAATAAATGTTTATCATATAGATTGCAAATATATTTTTTAAACTCTATTAAATATTTAAAAAACAAAATGTTTTTTTTATTCTCCTTATTATGATTATCTTTTAAGCAAACATTAAAAATAATTTTTTATTTGAAGATGGTTAAATTTTATTTTAACACAAAAAGATTTTTATCCAAAAAAATCATAAATAGGCAGACTTACTTTTTTTAATGATTAAGTCTTCAGTAGGTATTTTACAAATACATTTCTTAAAAAAATCAAGCATATTTTAAACTCTTCTTCTAAAATTTCTTAAACATACTATTTCATCTCATATTTGTATACTGGGCAATCTAAAATACAATCTTTTAAATAGTTATTGTTATAATAATTATTATTGATATAAAATTAATATATTACTTTTATTATCAAAAATTCATTACTTAAAAATAAATAAAACTATGTAATATGTTAATAATGAACAGTAAAATATCTATTTAATTCTAAATAATAAAACTAATATGATAAATCTGTAAAATACTTTTTTTAAAGAAAAAAAGCTTTTATTAAGGATGAAAAATAAAAATATATTTTTATATGATTAAAATTTGATATCAATAAAAAAAATTCTTTCTCTAAATAATAAAAAATTAGAGAAAAGAAAAAGATAAATTTTAAATTTTTGATTACGTTTGTAAGCTAATATTTATTTTTTTTACATCAATTAATGACTGGCTTATAAATAATTTGTATTTTAATAGTAATTAATCTTTTTTTATTTAAAGTAGTGGATTTTTTGTTAAATTTCTGCATTTATTGGCGAGAGGTAAAATCAAATACTAAAATATTTATTTGTTTTACTTTTTCATCCAGCATTTTTGCCAATAAAAAATTTACCATTAATCTAAGGTATAGTTTATGGAATATGTCGATAGATAATAAAAATGAAAAAATAGACTTTTTGTTTTTCTGTGATAAAAAATCAAATTTATTAATAATTTTAAAAAACTAAGTATAATCTAGCCTCATTTACCTACCATTAATATTTAATGATCACTTCTTTAAAAAATATTCGCAAATTAAATTCAATCAAAATACTATTCTAATCTTAAAAGTGCTTAGGCTAAAAATGAATAAATAGGGTTATTATAATGATGAACACAACTTGCACAATTTAATACTTAATCTAATGTTAAAATGATAAATATGTGAAATATATTTTAAAAAAATATAATTAGCTAAAATTTCATATAAAAAAAGCTAAAAACTTGTTTAGCCCATTAAAAAATTCTTACTCTACTTAATTTAAACTAAGAAATGAAATTAGTTTTTTTAGAGGTTTGAATTATTTATTCATAATTATTGTGTTTCGCAGATTAAAATAAAATAATTTTGAAATTTAAAAATATAAAATTGTTCGTGAAAAACAATTTAGAAAACTTCAGTGAAGTATGCACTTTTTTTATATTCAAAATTAAAGTTTTTCATTTTGAATTTTTTAAATAATTGAAAAGTCTATAAAAATAGTAAATAAGATGGAATAAAATAATTTAGGATTTACAAACCTTATAGATATACAGTAATTTTAGATAAAATACTAACAATATTTATGTAAATAGAATTAAAAACTATAAAAAACCTGCTATTGTAGGTAATAATTTTACTATTGACAAAATTAATGAAAGCAATTTAAAAAGACTCCTATCATCTCCTTGTTATTTGATATCCTAAGAAAGTAAGATAAAATTCCTGAAATGATATATTATATAGTAAAGTCTCCCCTCTATAGAAAAAAAATAAAATAAACATAATAATACTCATTTTCAATTAAGAAATATTTACTAATACTAAAAACACAATATTTATAAATTAATTTTAGATTAATACATATTTGCATAAAGTCTTTAATATTTTTGGTAGTTGATTATTATAAATAAGATTTATTTTTTGAAGTTTTAACATTAAAAATAGATAATTCTTTTATTATTGCTATTCAAATTATCTTAAAGATTCTCATTTTATTTCAAGCTAAATAGTCTTTGAATTTTTTCTTTTGATCCTTTCAAAAAATAGTTTACATCCAAATCAGTTTTAATATAATATTATTAATTAATCCCTCCAAATTTTAAGCTTTTGCAGGTTATGATTTGATATAATTTAAAGCTGTTTTTGTATAGCTACTGTGGGTTTAAGATTGTTTATTTGAAATGTATTATCTAATTATTTTATTTGATTCAAGGTAACTTCTTGTTGATTTTAATCGTTTAGATTACTTCTTAATAATTTAAAAATAATCAATTATTTAATGAATTGTGAAAAGTGTATCTTATTGGTTTCAATAATTAATGATTTTTGGATTGTTTGAAAATTATTTTCTAATTTTTTGTTTTTAATAATCTATCTGTTTACAGTATATTTCTAATTAAAAGCTTGTTTGACTTACTGTAAGACAATTTTTTTTAATTAAAAGAGAGAAAACTTCTATGGAGAATATTTTTAAAATCATATGATTCAAAAATTTAAATTACACCATTTAAAATGAATAAAAATTGTGGTTTATTTTTAATGTATTGTTTAAAATCCATATTATTTGAGATAGATATTAATGAATTCTGAATTAATTAACATAGAATTGTTTATAGTTATTAATTTAAGCAAATTATTTTTAACTTAATTTATGAATTTGATTGATAATTAATTTTATCCAGATTTTTTAATTTACTTTATTTTTTTAATTTAAATTTGAGTGGGATTAGTGCAAAAATCCTCTTAGTTTATGATGGCTATTATTCTGTCTTAATTAATAAATGTACTTATAAAAAATGTTTAATTTACTGATCAATTTTATTTTTAATTTCAAATATTTGAAATCTAATTAAATATGTGGCTCTCACCCAGTCTATATTTGAAGTCTTTAATCTTTTATTAATTAATATTTGTAAAAAAAATGCATTTTTTTTTACTTCTTCTATTATTTTTTGATTTTGCTTGAATAGAAATATTTAATATATTATTAAATTTCTTCAAAAAAAGTTAAACTACTTTTAACATCTTTGTGTGTATTTTCTAAAAAAATTTAATTATATCTTTATTAATAGAAAATGATTATTTGCAAATAAATCACAAAAACTTTAATTATTTGCCAAAAATTATTTCCCGATTTAATTTTATCATGTAGCAGGCTTATAAATGTTCTATGATTTATTAAATATTATGAATGAATTTTGCAGTAATCAACATAGAATTATTTTTTTGTTATTTATTTAAGCTAATTAATATCAATATGATATAATTTACAAATTTAGTTAATCTAAATTTTTAACCAGATGATGTATTAAAAATAAGCCTTATTTTTTTTATTTAAATTTGAATGGGGATTGAGCTAAAAATCCACTTAGATTATTATAATTATTATTCTTTAAATTTAAGTAATAGTTTACAGAAAATAGGCTCGAATAAATACTTGAATTGTTTGATTAACTGATAAATTGTATTTTAAAATTGAAAATATTTCAGATATAATTTAATATTCAGTTCACATATATTTTTTAAATAATACCCTTTTATTATCATAAATATTAATAAGAATCACAAATACATTTTGTTAAATCTTTCTATTAATCATTGATTTTACATTATTACATTTTCTGTTAATAAAGGTAAACTACTTTCAACAGATCCCATTTACTTTCTAAAAAAATTTATTTTAACTAAAAGAATGAAAATGGATTTACTAATTACAAATTGACAACATGATAAAATATGAAGTATATAATACTAAAAAATTATTTAAAATTTAATTTTATCATGTAGAAGACTTTTCTATATTCTGTTATTTGTTAAAATGTTATATACTAAAATTAAATTAAGGAATATGAGTTTTTAGTATTGTGTAAAATGCTTAAGCACAAAGAAGAACTAGCATAGATACTGTTAGTATGCTAGATTTGTTATAAATGAATGAAATCAAGCACAAAGGCAGCATTACTAGAAAATTAAAACTATAGATTAATGCGTAGAGTATATTAGAAATATGATAGATGGGTGACTCTTTCTACTTTAATACTCTTAGAATATTTTTTACATTCATGGGGACATTGCAGAATGTAGCATATCTAAGGATGTAAATATTTTCTGACCCAGACTATTAATGTAATATAGCTATGAGAATAAAAAATAGTGTTAATCCATGATGAATTAGTAACCATGAGTTAAGTTAATTTTTAATTTGCCTAGCAACTAGATCAAATCCAAAGAAACTGCAAGTAAGGATATGAAAATAAAGCTATATTTCAGTCAAACCATTTCCAAATATTTTATATTAGACATCATGATCAAGTTTAAAGCAAACAATGATTTCAAAATAGATAAAAGCTAAAAACCAATGTGCCATGGATAGAATAGAGAAAACTATTTGCAAGTTATAGTTTAACTTTACCAAATACTTATAGGCAAGTATCCAAAGAGAGACGGCAAATATCAAAGGTACAAGCATGTTTTTAAAACTAGTTTTAGATATTAAAAGTATTAAATTTACTGTTTAATTTAAATATTTACTTTTTCTAGTTATCAAATGTTAAAATATATTAATTTATTTGTATTATTTATTTCAGTAATAGGCAATAAGAACATCCTTTTAAAGTCTGTAAAAAATCTTAAAATACTCATTAATTTTGACAAAATCTTACCCTATACTATCAATTCTTTTTTAATAAATTGGAGTTTATTTTATTTTTCTTGATACAAAATAGAAAAATTTGAAATTTACAACAACTAAAATAAATTCAAATTTGAAAATATCGTTAAAATATTATGTTTTTTATTATTTATTTGAAAAATTGTTCTCAAAATAAATTTCCAAATGAGTTAATTTTTGAAAATACTTTCTAAAATAAATGTTGATTGATTATCTTTTTGATTTTCTTTCTAATTTTTTAAAAATCTTCATACAAATAAACAATAAAAAATAAATGCACTCCTTCTTATATATTAAATTTAATTAACTAAAAAACTAATGAAAATAGTTATTATTTTAAATCACTCTTATTTGAAAGTGAGTATTATCATATTTATATTGTTTTATATCTATATGAGGCTAGCTTCTTTTAAATCTGAAGGATAGAAATACATCTTTACTATTTCAATATCAATAGTATTTTTAAAAACCATAGCAGTTTCTTTTCCAGATCTTATTATTTCAACTATGCCTTCATATAATTTATCAAGTTTTTCTTAAGTAATCAATTCATATTTAGCAGATGGATATCTTTACTAGATCTTTTAATTCATTTTGTCAATTGTGAAATTAGTGCCTACAATAACTGGTTTTTTGTTATTCTTTAATTCAAATTACATAAAAAATGGTAAAATTTGGTTTAAAAGTTATTTTATTTTATTTTTATTGAGTTAAGTATAGATATTATTTTCCATTTTTCTTTTCTTTTCTTTCTTTCGACTTTTTTTTTATTATTTATATTTAATTAATTTTCTTAATTTGTTACTATTTCTAAACAAAATAGAAATTAAAAATATTTTACCTTTAAAAAATTATTAAAGATAGAACGAATATAAAAACGAGTAATTAAATAGTAAATATTTTTTCTACTTCATTTGCCAATTATTTTTCATAAAATGATTACTTGTTTATTTATATTTATAACTAAATATTTTAAAAATGTTTAGTAAAATGTTCAATATATAATTTTCAAACAATTTGAAATTCAAACTGACATATGCCTTCAATTTTTCTAATTAATTTTGAAAAATTTGATAGTATGTTGTTAAAATCTTAGAAATTAAAAAATTTTCTTACTTGAACGAAAATAACTCAATTAAACACCCCCAACTAAAGGTTTATTTCCTAAAAAATGGTTGCTTTATTTAAAATAATTAAATTATATTTTATAAAATAAAATATTTGTTAAAACATTCATGAGGATTTCAGATTACAAACTGATAAACTTAAAAATATCCTTATAATTGTTTTATAAAGAAAGATTAATGTATTTTTATATTTTAAATATGGTTAGAATAGAAACTATTTTTAATTTCACAGCTTAACCCTGCGTTTTTATCATCAAGTCAGGTTATGAGTAAAAAATAAATGCATTTTAACATGTAAATTTGAAATTTTAATATTAATTAAAATATTTACATATTTAAAGTAGTTTGGGGAATGAATAATTGTGTATTCTTTCAAAACTAGTTTTATTTTATATCATAGTAACCTAGAACAAATTATCTAGGGTTAAAATTCTTCAAATATATATTATAAAAGATGATAGTTTTAAATGAATGATAGATATATAAAATTTCTTCAAACTATAAAAGCGTGATTATTAATGACAATTTAAATGATTTAAAAACTTAATAAAATAATATATTTTCAAAATTAAATGGTTAAAAATAAGTGAATTAAATATTTGAATTTAAAATCATGGAAATTAAAGAAAAAAATGATATTAATTTTTTAGATTCGTTCATAAATTTGCAATATATACCAAATAGAAATATCAGAGCTTTTATCCTTTCAACCTTTCATCTCAAAAGATAAAAATAGTTTTTTTTAAAAAATAAAGTATGTACCACAAAACTTTAAATCAATCTAATTAAATTAAGTGCAAAATTAAATATAATTTGTTTAAATATAGGTATTAGTGATTCTTAATGAATATATATTTTTTAGAAAAATTTGAGAAACAAACAAAAAAACTTTGACTGATTCATATAACTTTAGCTAATCAAAATAGTTCTAAGTTAGAAGCTTTTTATAGCTTTATATCAATCTAATTAAATTACGAATAATAATAAATACTTATCCTTTATAAATAGGCAATAAGATTCTTATGTACTAAACCTATTTTAGTTTTCTTTTTTAAAATAAAAATATTTTTGTACTTAAGTTCAAAATTATACATACTAAAAATTGATATTTCATTTAGATAAACAAATTTAGAAATAAAAGAATTATATATTTACTACTGGAATCAAATGAGTAAATAAAATATTTTATAGTTATTTTATTCTATTTTTAAAAGGAAAATTATTATCAAAAGAAGATGTAAGTTAAAATCAAAAAACTCAAGAAAAAAGAAAAAAATTATAGGATATTTTATAATTCAAGAACTTTTTCATTAGAAAATTTATTACTATCAATTCTTTCATTAATTTACAAAATATTTCAAAGTAATATCTACTCATATAAGTATGTATAATTTTATGATTATATTTGTTATGTAAATGATTATCTATGAAGAGTATTTTTGATTACTAGATATTAATGTACTATAGATATTTTATTTAAATTAAATACACATTTTACCACTCGTTACTAGTACTAAAGTAACTATTTCTAAACATATTTCAGAGTAATTAGTAATAATCTAAAATTTTAGTTTTGTTTAGCTTTATTAAATGTAAAAATATAGATTATTTAAGATATTATATGCACCTATTATTATTTTAAATATGAAAAATTAATTATTTTAATTTGAATAAACTTTTTTATTAAAAAAATTTTTTGACAACTACTTAAAATACTTAAATGGTCATCCAATATTTTATATTCGTTTTTATTTGAAAAATTTCATTTATTTGTACATTTGAATAAAAATTAGCTGATATTTATTTCTTAACTAAACCTGTTAACAAAAAATGTCCCTATAATAAAAAAATTCTGATTTTATATCTTTCTAAAATATATCATATAAGATCAGTCATAATGAAAATTTATTTTAAGAATAGACATTAAAAAGTAAATTCTCTCTAACTTGACTGGCTATTTTAAGCCTGGTCTAAATGCTATATTAGGTTCTTCAGGAGCAGGCAAAACAACCTTCTTAAATATTCTGTCAAAAAGAATTGAGTAAATATATTTGTAGAAAAAATGAATTATTAATTTAGTTTATTTATTTTAAAAGAAAGGATAACAAAAATGATTTAATTGGTGATCTAAAAATTAATAATTAAGATTATAATGCTGATTCCTTTAGCAAATTTTCTGGATATGTTATGTAAGAAGATTTATTGCTATCTAACTTAACTGTTAAAGAATATATCATATTTGCAGCAGATATCCGCCTTTCTCTATCAAAAGAAATGAAAAATCAAAGGATAAATAATATAATAAAATAACTTAAGCTAGAGCATTGTTAAAATACTATTATTGGAGATTAAAATAGTAAAGGAATATCTGGTATTTATCATTAAATTAAAATTTTGATATTTAATTAATTTTATAAATAATAATAAATAAGGAGGTGAAAAAAAGAGATGTTGTATTGGAATAGAACTGATAGCAGAACCTTAAGTTCTATTTTTAGATGAACCTACTTGTGGATTGGACTCCTTTACTGCTTATTAAATTATTTGGATTTTAAAATAGCTATAGATAATGAAGAATAGCATTATAATATTTACCATTCATCAACCTACAACCGATATTTGGCAGTAATTTGATAGAGTACTTTTATTAATCGAAGGATAGTTAATTTATTAAGGGCTTCAAACAAACACAATATCTTACTTTAGCTAAATGGGATATTAATGTCCTAAAAATAGTAACCCTGCTGATTACTTTATGTCACTGATGAGTAACTAAGATCAAAACATTTTTTAAAAGTTTATTGAAAATTATAATAAAAATTTGTTACATGATCATGTGATAGAAATTTAAGAATAAAACAATCAATTAGAAAGCAGTAAATAAAAATTACCATAAGTTATGATTAAATTACCTTTCACTTCAGAAATAGGTGCTTTGTTAAAAAGATAAATATTGAATTTAAAGAGACATAGGCTACTTGTCAAAACTCGTTTTATTTAAGTGTTAATAAATGGAATTATTACTGGAGCTATATACTGGTAGTTAAAGAGAGATAATTAAAGTATGCAGGATTCTCTATAAATTGCCAAATGCCTATACTTATTAGCTCTTGGCATATTTTACTAAAGCATGAATCCCTAAGTTTTAGCTTTTACCTAAGAAAGACCTGTGTTTTTGAAAGAGTAAAGCTCTTAAATGTACTCAATCTTCCCATATTTTCTTTCCAAGCTAATCCCAGAGCTATTTTCTTGCAGTTTATTTGCAGTTTTAATGTCATGCATAGTATATTGGATGATTGGTTTTGCTCATACAGCTGAGTAATTCTTCTTCTTTGTTCTAACATTTATCATTACAACTAATGTAGGAAATGTAACAGGACTACTTGCTGGGTCTATCTTTAAATCAGCTAGTGTTTCAGTTCCTTTTGCCTCAACATTCGTTCTTCCACTCTTTCTCTTTGGAGGAGTATTTAAAAATAGGAGTACTTATCCTGAATGGATTGGATGGATAGAATATATTAATCCCTCATTTTACTCCTTCAATGCTCTTGCAGAAAATGAATTCAAAAATACCACTTTCATATATAATCCAATTTAAATATATCATTTAAATTTTGGTAAATGGAATAGTATTTTTATGCTAATTGTGCTTTACTTTTGTTTTGCTCTCATTGCCTATTTGTGTCTAAGGAGGCACTGTAAAAAATTATAGTGATTTATATATATTTCATTATAAATAAATATTTATTTTTTTCAACTAATTGTTTAAAATCTTATAATGTTAAAAATAAAATAAATTAATTTTATTAATGTAATTAAAATTTAAAATTTAGTAAGAATTTGTATCTTTGTATCTAAGTAGGATCTGTAAGAAATTATTGTGATTTAAAGAATTTTATTTATAAATAATTAATTATTTTCTTCTAATTGTTTAAAATGTTTTAATAAAAAATAAAATTAATTAATTTTTATCAATTTTATTAAAATTTAAAATTTTGTATGAAAAAATTGCATTTTGATAAATTTATAATAATTGTTTAGCACATCTTCATTTAAGAAATATTTTGATAAATTTTGCAGAAAGATTATTTAAAAAACAGAAATGAAGTGCCAAACATTAATGAAATTTGTAAAATATTATTTTTGTGATCTTAGTTAACTATATATAAATGTTTTTGAAGTATTTGTTCGTAAAAAATAATAATGACTGTCAGAATTATTGTGTCATATCAGGAAATTTAATAATAATTAGTTATATACTTATTTGCTTGATGAACTAATTTAAGTTATTATAATTTTTAAATTAATTTTTGACGAATTAAAAAAAAGCTAATTAAAAAGAATTTTAAATGGAAAACTCAGGTTCAGAGAATAATTTGTTAAACTCATAAGTAAAATAAAAGTTATCTGATTAGATGACTGATGATTCATGCACAAGATTTGATGAGAATAGCATGAGCAGCGAAAACAGAAGAGATAGCGTTTAAAGTTAGAGCAAACGCATTAGAAAGTTAAGTATGGAGGAGGTAGACTTGCTAAAGAAATATAGAAAAGGAAGAGAGAATAATGCTATAAAAGTCAGATAGATGCGCAAGAATACTTAAAATTTAAGAGAGAATTTCAAAGTGATTAAAGTTAATATGATGTAATATTTAGAAAAAATTGACATCTTGATAGAAGAAAGATGTGAAGAGATAGATAGTAAAGTTAATCAGCTAGAGAACGATTGCATTATTCCTGAAATAGAGGATATAAGAAATAACTATGATTCATAGAAATCAAAGGATGAAGATAATTTCAACTAAGAATTATTAGAAAACAACGTTAATGATCAACACTTAGAAATTATAAGCAGACTCCTTGAGTGCAAAAGGAAGGTAAGTGGAGATTTCAGCTGAACATAAAATCACAAAGCTAATGTAATATCTGAATACATCTAATAAGTAAATTGGTGTATTTCTCACTTTCATAAGTATATCGATGAAGATTAATCTCAACTATTAAAATTTAAAAGTCAACATTTTTTAATCCTCTAAATTAATACAGATAGAGATAAATAATAGATAAATAAATTTCAGGATTTTAATTATTTTAAATTCTAATAAAAAATTACAACTCAAAATTTGGAGACAATTGAATAATTTTTATCTTGACATAAAAAGAAAAAAATGTTTATGATGGATTTTTGAAAAAATATTAAAAAAAAATTTCATCTGATTATTATGAATTCAAAGGATATTTTGTTTTTAGAAATAAACTCAATTTAAAAAATTTAAATCAAATTTATTTTGTTTTTCATTAAAAAAGATTAGAATGATTTATTTCTTTATAATTTAATGTAAAATGAATAAAATATTTATAAATATTCTTAACGAGAGCTTACATATCAAAGTATTATCTCTATCTTAAAGAGTTAGAGGTACCTCAGAAAGAAAGTTAATTATGGGAGATTGATACTTCCTAGATTATCATGTGTAATTAATACTTTTTGATTATTAAATCTATATATGTGTCCATAGATAATATTGTCTATTAAACAATAGCATCATATGTATGGCAATAGTTGTTGGTTGATTAGTAAATAGGACATTTATTAATTTATGAGTATATTGATATTTCATTATTAATTGACTCCCCTAAACCACTTAAGTAGGAGCAACTTCATTCTTATTGTTCTAAATATTTATAATCTTAATACAAATACCTTTTATTAAATCATACCCATTATAACATAACTCACATTTATCTTAAGATGCACATTTCTAGCAACCAATTATATTGCATGGCATGCAAGAGCTATTAGTTGAATAATTATCACAATTTAAAATACAATTTGATTTATCTTCACTCAAAAAGAATGATTTTTTTCCACAAATCACAATATTGAATTTATTGATTTAAAAGTGTGTTATTTGAAGCATAATCAAACTTGCAGTAAACACAGTTTAAAGGGCACTCAAAACACTAATTTGATTATATATCTAATACTTATCCTTCTATGCATTATCTAGATTTAGCAATTAAAATAGTATTAGCTATAATTTATATCACCAATAAATACTTCTACATACTAATTACTACTTACTTACTATTTAATTAATTAGCTTTTTTCTACTTAGTTAAAAAGATTAATTTTTCTGAAAGTACTTATTTTATTTCAGTTTGTTTTAGCATTACCCATTTTATGAGAAGTAAATGAGTGTTTTAAAATTTACTTTTATTTAATTTCAAGTCAATTTAATATATAAAAGATGTATTTAGTTACTATGTCATTTTTTTTGTCTGTTAAATTTTACAAAAATAGAGAGTGGTTTTTATAATAAATTTTGATTAATTAAGATCTTTTTACTGTATTTTAGATATTAAATAAACATTATTTAATCATTAAAAAGTATATAAATTTAAAACTAGTTCAAAATTAATAAATTTTTATAAAATTTAAACAATTTTTAAAAATAGTAATAATCAAATAAATATTTTCATAAAAATGGTAAATTAAATTAAGTAAGCAAATAAATTAATTAATATGTTTTATTCTATCAGTAATAAATATTAAATCAAATTTTTATTCAAAAAAGTGTATTTCATTTACATTTTAAGTTTTTTTATTTTATTGGCCAATGTCAATTTATCATTACCATAACACAAAAGCATTAAAAAAAAGAATACAACAGGACTAAGATATATTTAAAAAATTTTTGCTTTGTGATTAGTATTTGTAGTTTTTTATTAATTCTCGCTTTAAAGCAATTTTAATGATTGTTAAGAGGATACATAGTTCTTATTTTCGTAACCTCAAATACTATGCTCTTATCAAAAAATGTATCATTATTGCATATTTTCCAAGGCGTATTTAATTTTTTTACAGTTATCACAAATAAATAAAACTTTATTCTTATCAATATAAATTAATATTATTACTCATACTATGACTTTATAACTTAATAAGCGTATAAAATATATAAATCCCTATTCTATACAATTATAAATAGTATTTCTCTTTACCTTATTATATATTAACAAAAACGTATCCACTTTAAATATCTAATTTAATTAATTTTTATTAATAATTTTCTTATATTTGGTATATTGCAAACTAATATTTTTAGAAATCAATAAATAAAATCAAAATATTAGCTTTTTTTATTTATTAATTTATTAATAGATTGCATAAAATTCAAATAATTTTTTCATTACTCCAATTTAAAATCATTATTTTGAGAATGCCTTAAAATAAATTGATTATGATAAATATAATTCAAATATCATAATAATTTATTATTAAAATTAGTATCCAATTTAAGAAACTCTGTATTTATTTATTACTTTAAATAATCAAAAATAAAATACTTTTTTTATATTAATAGATAAATACATTCAATTTTTAATTAAAATAAAATACTTTTTTAATATAAATATATAAATAGATTCAAATTTTAACTTAAAATTATAAAAAGCTCCTAAACTTTTATGATGGAAATAATTATTTTTTAAAATATTAAATTATTAATTATAAAAATATTTTACAGATATTAAATTAAGAATTTATCATAGCAACTACTGTACCATTTAGTATTTTCTTCTAAAAAACATATCACCCAATATAATATTTATAATTTTATATGGAGAGCTTTATAATATAAATAATAAATCTATTACTACTTTCTTATCAAACTGAAAACAAGTAAAAAAGATATTACTCAAATCTTTCATATTGCTTAAAAGCCAAAATTAAACATTTTTTATAAATTCTGTTTTAATATTTTCGTATGATAATTTTTTTTGACCAAAAAACACTAAGATATTATTTAAAATACTTTTAATAATTTTTTAGTAAAAACAATAGACTTATTTAAGATAATAATTATTGTTTAAGATAATAATTCAATTATTAAAAAGATAAATAATAATCAAATATTAATTACTCAACCACAAAATGGAACAAAAAATTAATAACAACAACTCAACAAATCTATAGAATCGTTCTGAAATAAGAATTCTACTTAATTAAATACTACCTATATATATGTAAGTAGAATTAAAGAATAATAAAAAGCCTGTAATGATTGGTACTAATTTCTAATTTCAAAAAATAAATCAGATCATCAACAAAAGATTTCCAAATGCAGCATAGGATTTAATAACATAAGTAAAATTAGATAAAATATATGAAGGAATAGTTGACATAATAAGAGGAGAAAAGGAAACAGCTATGATCTTTAAAAATGTAATTGACGTTGAAATTGTAAAGATGTATTTCTATCCTTATGATCTAAAGGAGGCTTGTCTTTTTTAAAATGTTAATCAAATAAATCTGGTCATTTTAATATTTAACTAAAAATGAAATATTTTCAATAATTGGAAATTATTATTATAAAAAGTATAAATATGTAGTGTATTTAAAAATGTGTAAAAACTATTTTAATTTTTTAATATTTGCATTTGTTCTTAAATTCCTTTTAAAAAATCTTAAGCAAACAAATATAATTCATCATTTAAATTTTGTTCATGGAGCTTTCTAATTATTTAACAATCGAATAAATACATTAAATCATAAAAATGTTTATTTTTTAAGTATTTTTAGCGAATTGCTAAGGAAAGAAAATAAGCTTTTCTTTCAAAATAAGGAAAAATAAATTTAAAATTATAAACATTCTTTATTCTGTATCTTCTCATAGCTAGATTCTATATTTATATTAGTGAAATATAAGATTATTGTTTTTGATGTATTTTTATTATTGTTAAATTCAAAGAAAGTGATTTTTGTTTACATTTTAAATTATTGTCAGCTATTTTATATATTATTGAGAAACTCAATGATCGATATGTGATATTCAATAATTTTGTTTTGATAAATGATTCTTGAAATAATTTGAAAAATTAATCTCAAATTTCTTGAAAAATTTTATAAATTTTACTTGTTATTTTTAATTAAAAAGATTTTATTTTTCCTTTTTGCTTTTAGTTCTCGCTTAATTGAAAAAGAGCAAAAGGAATTATCTTAAATCAAGTAAATTAAAGAAAATTCGAATTTTAAAAGAATAAATTATAATAATTGTTTATTTGGAACATTCCTGAATTCTATTTTTATTTAGATTTTAATTGTAATTATTTCCTGGTTATTTAATTATTTTTAAATGATTTTATTGTCATATTTGCTAGATTTAAATTTTTTATATTCATGGCTTTATTAGATGTCAAATTTTTATTTGGCTTCATACATTTTAATATAATATTATTTAGTTTTTAAGTATTTATGATAAATTAGGTATGTACATATTATTTTGTGGATTTTAATTTAAAATAATAAAAACAAATTATCTTAAATCATCTTCTCTATTTTTATTAATTTTAGAGAGAGAAAAAAGGTTAATTTGCTTGCCTATTCATTAATAACTATTTGGTTGAATAACACTAAAAATATGAATCTTTTCTTTTCTAATCTATAAAATTGTAGCATTTTTTATTAATTAAATTAATATTTTTTCTACAAGCACCCCTTTGCCTTGAAAATGACATATAATAATTTCATCTATTTAATATTATTTATGTAAATAATAATAATAGTAAATCTGAACATGGTATTGAAAATATGAGATAGATTATTAAATTTAATATTTTTTTTATTTATTAAAAAACAAATTTTTATTAAAATAAGATTTATGTAAAGAAGTAAAAAGCTTCTTGTTAAATTATAAATATTTACACATTAGATTTTATTGTATTTTTTTATTATTATTTTTTTAAATTAAGAGTGAATGTGTTTGGAATTGGTTTATTTTAATAAAAAATTTAGAATTGTCATTTATTTTTATTTATAAAACAAGAAAAGAAATATGACTTTTTTATACATTAATTATTGATAAATAAAACAAAATTACTTAGAATGTTAGTTTAACTTCAAAACTTTTAACATAATATTTTAATTGATTTTTTTGTACATAAATAAATTAATATTTTAAATATAATATTTAGTTAGGTTTTAAAATATTTTTTACTTATTTTATTTTAATTTTAAGTATTATTAATTTTATTATTAAAGTAAATTTCTTAATTTTTGTGGCTTATACATCACCTTTTATTTGGCTTATTAATTAATAATAATATTAGTGGTTTTAAGAAATTGAATAAATTAATATCTTTTTCATAATCAAAGTCAATTATTTTTTATTTTGCAATAGAAGATTGAAAAAATAAAAACATATTGAAAAAGCCTATCATGTATCTCAAAATCAGCCACCAAACCTGATCTTATAAGGCCAAAAAGTTTGAAGTAGATTATAAAATTAAAAAATTATAAAATAACTAGAATATTAAATATGGAAAATACATACACCAATAATTAATAGTTTTATCAATAAATTATTTTGGGTTGGTTATGATTGTATTGTATTGAAATTTCTTAATATATTTCTAATAAAAAATGAATTCATTTTATTGATAACTATTATTTTAATGATTACATAATTTAAAGATTACTATGATGATAGAAATTTTACTTTAACTATAAAAAATCTACCTTTAACAGAAAAAAAAAATTTCTAAAGATTTATGGTAAATATGTAAATTTGCAGTTGCATTCATTAAATCAACTGCGAAGTTCATAATAAAAATAAAAGCAAATTCAAATAATTGCAATATTACCTACGCTAAATTGACACAAAAAGCGTAACTTTTATTAAATCTTTGAAAATGTTTTCATATAATCTTCAAAATTTATCTTTTCATACTTAGGAATATTAAAAATTCTTTATAATTTGCCAAAAGCAAATTAATTAATATCTTATTTATTACTATTTATTTAAAATAGAACATTTAAAAGATATTTCGAATATTTTGAAGGTTAAAAATATATTTGATTTATATTAATTGAAAATACTCTACTTAACTTTTAAATTATAATATAGCTTAATATCTTTTTATTCATTTTTCTTATCAAACTCTAAATATTTTTTTTAACGAATCAATTATTTTTAGTAAATATTTTTTACCTCAAAATATTTTATTTAGATTAAAATTAATTAATCAACATATTTTTTAAAAAATAAAATGGTACTTTATATAGAAACATAAATGAATAAGAAAATTTATTCCATTCATTATTAATATAAATGAATTTAGAAAAAATTAAGTAAACTTTGAATTTTATCAATCAATTTGTTTTGTAAATTAAAACTAAAAGCTAATTATAATTACTGTATGATATGAAAAAAAATTTTATTTGAGAATGTAGAGCATAGACTTCAAAAGTATTCCTAGTTACTACATATGACTTTACTGCTTAAGAAAAACTAGACAAAATAACAAGAATGATAGTGCTGATATTTAAATGCACAAAAGGAAAATTTACATCATTTATAACAATTTAGCATTCCAATATAAAATATAAATGTTTATTATCTAGATTGCAAATATATTTTTTAAACTATATTAAATATTTAAAAAGCAAAATTTTTTTTATATTCTCCATAATATGGCTATCTTTTAAGCAAACATTAAAATATTTTTTTATTTGAAGATGGTTAAAGAAGTCTATTTTTATTTAAAAACATAAAGATTTTTATCCAAAAATTCATAAACAGGCAGACTTACTTTTTTTAATGCTTAAGTCTTCAGTAAGTATTTTAAAAATACGTTTCTTAAAAAAATACAGCACATTTTAAATACTTCTTTTAAAATTTCTTAAACCTACTATTTTATTTAATATTTGTATTATGGCCTAGATAAAATGCAATCTTTTAAATAGTAATTGTTATAATTATTATTATTGATATCCAATTAATATATTACTTTTATTATTAAAAATTCATTAGTTAAAAAATGAATAAATACCCTGTAATTTGTAATGATCAGTAAAATAGATATTTAATGGTAAATAATAAAACTAATATGATAATATTATTTTTAAAGAAAAAAAGCTTTTATTAAGGATGAAAAATAAAAAATATTTTTATATGATTAAAATTTGAAATCAATAAAAATCAAAACTTTCTCTAATTAATAAAAAATTAGAGAAAAGAAAAAGCGATTTTTAAATTTTTGATTATGTTTGTAAGCTGATATTTATTTTTTACATTAATTAATGATTGGCTTATAAGTAATTTGTATTTTAATAGTAATTATTCTTTTTTTATTTAAAAGTAGTGGATTTTTTATTAAATAAATAAATATTAATCAAATTTCTGCGGTTATTGTAGAGAAGTAAAATCAAATACTCAAATATTTATTTATTTGTTTTACTTTCTCATCCATCATTCAGCATTTTTGCCAATTAAAAATTTAGTGTTAATCTAAAGTATCAGTTTATGAAATATGTAGATAGATAATAAAAATGAAAAATTGGTCTTTTTGTTTTTCTGTGATATAAAATCAAATTTATTGAACATTAAACATTTTAAAAAATTAAGTGTAATCTAGCCTCATTTACTATTAATTTTATTGATCACTTTTTTAAAAAACAATCACAAATTTAATTCAATCAAAATGTTATTCTAATATTAAAAGTGCTAAGGTTATAAATTAATAATTAGGGTTATTATAATCATGAACACTAATTACACTATTTAATACTTAATCTAACGTTAAAATGATAAATATGTGAAATATATTTTTAAAAATATAATTAGCTAAAATTTCATATAAAAAAAGCTAAAAATTTTTTTTGTTCATTAAAAAATTGCTTCTCTATTTAATAAAAAATGAGAAATGAAATTAGTTTTTTAGAGGTTTGACTATGTTTACTAATAATTATTATGTTTCACAGATTAAAGATAAAATAATTTTGAAATTTAAAAATATAAAATTGTACTTGAAAAACAATTTAGAAAACTTCAATAGAAGAAGTATGCACTTTATTTTATTTGCATTCAAAATTAAAGTTTTTTATTTTGAATTTTTTAAATAATTGAAAAGTCTGTAAAAATAGTAAATAAGATGGAATAAAATAATTTAGGATTTACAAACCTTTTAGATATACAGTAATTTTAGATAAAATTCTAACAATATTAAATAGAATTAAAAACTGATAAAAAACCTACTAAGTAGGTAATAATTTTACTTTATACAAAATTAATGAAAACAATTTAAAAAGACTCCTATCATCTCCTTTTTATTAGATATCCTAAAAAAGTTAGATAAAATATTTGAAGGGAGAAATGAAGCAAAGTCTCCCCTCTATAGACAAAAAATAAAATAAACATAATAATACTCATTTTCAATTAAGAATGAAATACTAATACTAAAAACAAAATATTTACAAATTAATTTTAGTTTAATAGATATTTGTATGTTGTCATTAATATTTTTGGTAGCTGCTTGTTATAAATAAGCTTTATTTTTTGAAGTTTTAAAATTAAAAACAGATAATTCTTTTATTATTGCTATTCAAATTATCTTAAAGATTCTCATTTTATTTCAAGCTAAGTAGGCTTTGAATTTTTTCTTTTACTCCTTTCAAAAAATTATTTACATCCAAATCAATTTTAACAGAATATTAACAATTCATTGCTTCAAAATTTTAAGCTTTTGTGGGTTAAAATTTGATATAATTTAAAGCTGTTTTTGTATAGCTATTATGGGTTTAAGATTGTTTTTTTGAATCTAGATTGTTTATTTGATTCAAGGTAGCTTCTTATTGATTTTACTATTTAAAAATAATCAATTATTTAATGAATTGTGAAAATTGTATCTTATTGATTTCAATAATTAATGATTTTTGGATTGTTTGAAAACTATTTTCTAATTATTAGTTTTTAATAATCTATCTGCTTACAGTATATTTTTAATTAAAAGCTTGTTTGATTTACTGTAAGATAATTTTCTTTTAATTAAAAGAGAGTAAACTTCTATGGAGAGTTTTTTTAAAATCCTTTAATTCAAAAATTTTAATTACACCATTAAAAATATATAAAATAAAATGAATAAAAATTATTATTAATTTTTTGATGTATTGTTTAAAATCCAAATTATTTGAGATAGATATTAATGAATTCTGAATTAATTAACATAGAATTGTTTATAGTTATTAATTTAAGTAAATTATTTTTAACTTATTTTACGAATTTGATTGATATTAATTTTATCCAGATTTTTTAATTAGTAACTTTATTTTTTTAATTTAAATTTGAGGGGTTAGTGCAAAAAATCCTCTTAGATTATGATGTCTATTATTCTGTCTTAATTAAAAATATACTAATAAAAAATGTTTAATTTTCTGATAAATTTTATTTTTAATTTCAAATATTTGAAATCTAATTAAATATGTGGCTCATTCATCCCATCTATATTTAAAATCTTTAATCTTTTATTAATTAAAATTTGCAAAAAAAATGCATTTTTTTTAAAATCTTCTATTATTCTTTGATTTTGCTTGAATAGAAATTATTTAATATACTATTAAATTTTTTCTAAAAAAGTTAAACTACTATTAACATCTTTATGTGTATTTTCTAAAAAAACTTTAATTATATTCTTATTAATACAAAATGAAATTATTTGCAAATAAATCAAAGAAAATTAATTTATTTACCAAAAATTATTTTCCGATTTAATTTTAACATGTAGCAGGCTCATCAATATTCTATGATTTATTAAATATTGTGAATGAATTTTGCAGTAATCAACATAGAATTATTTTTTGTTGTTGTTAATTTAAGCTAATTAATATCTATATGATATAATTTACTAATTTAGTTAATCTAAATTTTTAACCAGATGATGTATTAATAAGCCTTATTTTTTAATTTAAATTTGAATTGTGATAGAGCTGAAAATCCACTTAGATTATTAGAATTATTATTCTTTTAAATTTGAATAATAAATATTTTACAGAAAATAGGCTCTAATAAATATTTGATAAAAAATAATTGTTTGATTAACTGATTAATTGCATTTTAAATTCAAAATATTTCAAATATAATTTAATATTCAGTTCACTTCTATTTTTAAATAATACCCATTTATTATTATTAACTTTAATAAGAATCATAAATACATTTTTTTATTTCTTTTTATTAATTATTGATTTTACATTATTAAATTTTCTGTTAATAAAGGTAAACTACTTTGAGCAGGTTTCATTTATTTTCTAAAAAAATTGATTTTATCTAAAAGAATGCAAACATATTTATAAATTGACAACAAAATAAAATATGAAATATATATATATACTAACGAATTATTTAACATTTTAATTTTATCATGTAGCAGACTTATCTACATTCTATGATTTTTTTAAATGTTATATACTAAAATTAAATTAAGGAATATGGGTTTTTAGTATTGTGTAAAATGCTTAAGCACAAAGAAGAACTAGCATGGATAATGTTAGTATGCTAGATTTGCTATAAATGAATGAAATCAAACACAAAGGGAGCATTACTAGAAAGTTAAAGCTATAGATTGATGCATAGAGTATGTTAGAAATATGATAGATGGGTGATTCTTTCTACTTTAATACTCTTAGTATATTTTTTACATTCATTGGGACATTGCAGAATGTAGCATATCTAAGGATGTAAATATTTTCTGACCCAGACTATT